>WNWK01006266.1:0-108079 GCA_009830355.1 Cherax destructor | reverse complement strand
TGAACAGCATTCCGACATCTAATAAGAATCGTTCGGGACCCTGTACACTGTGTACGTTAGGCCCATATTGGAGTATGCAGCACCAGTTGGAACCCACACCTAGCCAAGCATGTGAAGAAGCTCGAGAAAGTGCAAGGTTTGCAACAAGACTAGTCCCGGAGCTAAGGGGGTATGTCCTACGAGGGAGGTTAAGGGAAATGGACCTGACGACACTGGAGGACAGGAGAGATAGGGAAGACATGATAACAACATATAAGATACTGAGAGGAATTGACAAAGTGGACAGAGACAGAATGTTCCAGAGATGGGACACAACAACAAGGGGACACAGATGGAAGTTGAAGACTCAGATGAATCACAGAGATGTTAGGAAGTATTTCTTCAGTCACAGAGTTGTCGGAAGTGGAATAGTTTAGGAAGCGATGTAGTGGAGGCAGGCTCTATACATAGCTTTAAGCAGAGGTATGATAAAGACATGGCGCAGGAGGTGACCCAGTAGCGGCCAGTGAAGAGGCGGGGCCAGGAGCTTTAACTCGACCCCTGCAACCACAACTAGGTGAGTACACACACACCTCACACACACACACACACACACACTCACACACACACACACACACACACACACTCCACACACACACACACACTCACACACACACACACACACACACACACACTCACACCACACACACACACACACACACACACACTCACACACACACACACACACACACACTCACACACACACACACTCACACACACACACACACACACACCACACACACACACACACTCACACACAACACACACACACACACACACACACACACACCACATCACACACACACCACCACACACACACACACACACACACACACACTCACACACACACACACACACACACATCACACATACACACTCACAAACACACACACACACACACACACTCACACACACACACACACACACACACACACACTCACACACACACACACACACACACACACATATATATATATATATATTTTTTTTTCACACATACATGCATATAAATGCTTTATTAATAGACAGAATACATTTATAGAAAACACAAACATGAATACAATGGTACAATATGTCAAAGATTATGAATCTCCTCCAGTTCCTCCGAAGCCGGACGCGAGCCAAGTATGCAGCATGCGTTTCCCTCTGGATGGCCACGCTGAGACGCTGGAACATGAACGTGGCTGCCCTTGGGTCCCTGGTGGTGTCGATGAGTCTGGAACCCAGTTCTTTAAGGAAACGTATATATATATATATATATATATATATATATATATATATATATATATATATATATATATATATAATGTCGTACTAAGCCGAACTATTGTCCTGGGATACTAGTCACTCTAAGAGTCAGGTCACATTTGGAGTGACCCAGGTCTCAATAGTGAAATTTCTTCAATAGAATGTCATAGAGGTGACATCTTAGAGGAAGGTGGCGGCCAGACTTAGCAGTAACACTAAACAAATGTTTTTCCATTCAATGAACCTCCATTACTCTTCACTACCTCGTGATTTGATCTTCTGCAACATCCACCTCTCATCTTCTCATGTTTTGCAACGTATATTTGAAACGTTCACACACACACACGCCAGGAGCTATGACTCGACCCCTGCAACCACAAATAGGTGAGTACACACACACACACACACACACACACACACAGGATCCTGAAGAAAGATAGAGGGAGCAGAGGGGGAGGATTAGTTGCACTACTCATTAAAAACCGATGGGGTTTTGAAGGAATGGATGGAATGGGCGAAAATGGACAACATAGTAGGTACAGTTCAGTCTGAGGGCCATAAGGTAGAAAATACAAATTAGTCGGAGAGTCAGAAACGAGTTTACACAGTATCGACATAGCATCGAAAGTCAAGTCTGACCCGAAGCTGTTGTACAGCCACATCAGGAGGAAGACAACAGTCAAGGACCAGGTAATCAGGTTGAGGAAGGAAGGTGGGGAACTCACAAGAAACGACCAAGAGATATGTGAGGAGCTCAACATGAGATTTAAGGAAGTATTTACAGTGGAGACAGAGAGGACTCCGGGAAGTCAGAACAAGGAGGTACACCAACAAGGAATATACCAAAAGTTGGATGAAGTACACACAACCGGTGAGGAGGTGAAGATACTACTATGGAAAAATAAACACATAAGCAGTATAATGTGATCCTTTATTGACAACGTTTCGCCCACGCAGAGGGCTTTATCGATAATGCCCACTGTGTGGGCGAAACGTTGTCAATAAAGGATCACATTATACTGCTTATGTATTTATTTTTCCATTGTGTCGGTATTTTATACCATGTTTTTTCCAAGATACTACTAAGTGAACTTGATGCCTCAAAGGCGGTGGGACCAGACAATATCTCTCCGTGGGTCCTTGGAGAGGGAGCAGAGACGCTGTGTGTGCCACTAACAATTTTCAACACATCCATTGAAACTGAGCAACTACCTGAGGTATGGAAGACTGCAAATGAAGTCCCAGTTTTTTAAGAAAGTAGACAGACACGAGGCTTAAACTACAGACCAGTGTCATTGACGTGTATAGTATGCAAAGTCATGGAGAAGATTATCAGGAGGAGAGTGGTGGAGCACCTAGAACGGAACAGACTTATAAACGACAACCAGCATGGATTTAGGAAAGGAAAATCCTGTGTCACAAACATACTGGAGTTTTGTGACAAGGTAACGGAAGAACGACACGAGAAAGAGGGGTGGGCAGATTGCATTTTCTTGGACTGCAAAAAAGCCTCTGACACAGTTACTCACAAGAGATTAGTGCAAAAGCTAGAGGATCAGGCACACATAACAGGAAAGACACTGCAATGGATCAGAGAATACCTGACAGGGAGGCAACAACGAGTCATGACTCGTGACTAGGTGTCAGAGTGGGCGATTGTGACGAGCGGGGTTCTACAGGGGTCAGTCCTAGGACCAGTGCTATTTTTGGTATATGTGAATGACATGGTGGAAGGGATAGACTCAAAAGTGTCTGAGGGTCAGGCAGGACTACAAAGAGACCTCTACAGGCTACAAGCCTGGTCCAGTAACTGGCTCCTCGAATTTAATCCCGGTAAATACAAAGTCATGAAGATCGGGGAAGGGCAAAGAAGACCACAGACAGAGTATAGTCTAGGTGGCAAAAGACTGCAAATCTCACTCAAGGAAAAAGATCTTGGGGTGAGTATAATACCGAGCACATCTCCTGAAGCACACATCAACCAGATAACTGCTGCTGCATACGGGCGCCTGGCAAACCTGAGAATAGCGTTCCGATACCTCAGTAAGGAATCGTTCAAGACTCTGTACACCGTGTACGTCAGGCCCATACTGGAGTATGCAGCACCAGTTTGGAACCCACACCTGGTCAAGCACGTCAAGAAATTAGAGAAAGTGCAAAGGTTTGCAACAAGACTAGTTCCAGAACTAAGGGGAATGTCCTACGAAGAAAAGATAAGGGAAATCGGCCTGACGACACTGGAGGACAGGAGGGTTATTGGAAACATGATAACGACATATAAAATACTGCGAAGAATTGACAAGGTGGACAGAGACAGGATGTTCAAGGGAGGGGACACAGAAACAAGGGGTCACAATTGGAAGTTGAAGACTCGGATGAGTCAAGAACATAAGAAAGAAGGAACGCTGCAGCAGACCTGTTGGCCCATACTAGGCAGGTCAAAGGGATGTTAGGAAGAATTTATTTAGTCGTAGAGTTGTCAGGAAGTGGAATAGTCTGGCAAGTGACGTAGTGGAGGCAGGAACCATACATAGTTTTAAGAAGATGTATGATAAAGCTCATGGAACAGGGAGAAAGGGGAAGCAGTAGCGATCAGTGAAGAAGCGGGGCCAGGAGCTATGAATCGACCCCTGCAACCACAAATAGGTGAGTACACACACACACACACAGACACACACACACACACACAATATATATATATATATATATATATATATATATATATATATATATATATATATATATATATATATATATATCTGGAGGTCTTCCAGACTCTACCAGGAGGGCTCAAGACACGGGCTATTTCAGGGACACAGGTCTCTGGCTACCGTCTCAGGATTTCATGGTCGGTCTGCATGAAAGGAGAGGTACCAACGCTCACCTGAGGGGGAGATCCTCTCGTCCCGGGGACACTTCTCTGCGACCCCTACCCAGGAATAGACTCGTGACCTTCGTAATTGAAAGGACCTTGCATAAGAGTGCATGGGAGTGTGTTGGAGTACATGGACGTACGTGGGAGTACGTTTAAGGTTAACCTTCAATAGTACATAGACAGTGAGGAAGAATTAGACACATGTGCAACATCTGGGTATCTTTATTGTAGACGTTTCGCCCTCCAGTGACTTTATCAATACAAATTAAATGACATAATTGGAAGACTGTAGAACTATATACAAAAGACGAGGTAATCAGACCCTCAGTCTTGGAGTTGGTGAAGACCACCGTAGTCTTGAAGAATGGTGATCTTCACCATTTATCTTTGTATAAGACTGATGAAGCCAGTGTGGCGAAACGTTTCCTCAGTAAAGATTCCCAAGTGTCTAATTTTTCAACTTGTCGGTTCTCTGAAGCATTTGTCTACATGGGTTATTATACTGCTGCTAATAGATCGTACCTCGGATAAGACATATTTCCACTATCAGTGACAAGGTAATCAGTGAATATAAAAATGGTATATATTCCGACAGGTTCATAAGTAAGACACATGTGCAGCAGTTAGGTGTCTTTATTCCGAAATGTTTCTCCTACACAGTAGGCTTCTTCAGTCAAGTACAGAGGAGGCAGCAGAAACAGCTTTAAAGACGATATCATCAGTCCATCACTCTTGAAGACGTACTTTTGAGGTGGTCAGTCCCCCAGCCTGGAGAAGAGTCCTGTTCCATAGTCTGGAACAACGTGAAGCTGGAGCAGCAGTGTGGAGACTTATATACCGTCAAGGTGAGAATATAAGAAAGGAGGAACACTGCAGTAGGCCTGTTGGCCCATATTAGGCACGTCCTTCACAAATCCAACCCTCCTTCAGTGCTAACCTAACAATAAGCTCAGATAAATCTGAAGAAATGGTCCGGTGATTCCGAGATGTGGTAAAAAACACTTATATATAGTTCAGGACATTTATTCAAGTAGACGTTTCGCCCCCGAGTGACTTCTTCAGTCCTAATAAAGAGATAACTAAGGCACGAGTGAATATAGTGGCAGGAGTCAGGTGGCAGGTCGCGTGGGTTGTAGTAGTAATAGTAGTAGTAGTAGTGGAAGTAGTAGTAGTAGTTGTTGTATTAGTAGTACTCGTGGTGGTAGTAGTTGTAGTTGTTGTAGTAGTAGTTGTAGTAGTAGTAGTGGTTGTAGTAGTGGTAGTAGTAGTTGTAGTGGTTGTAGTAGTAGTTGTAGTGGTTGTAGTAGTGGTAGTAGTAGTTGTTGTAGTAGTAGTAGTAGTAGAAGTAGTAGTAGTATTTGTAGTAGTAGTAGTAGTAGTTGTAGTGGTTGTAGTGGTTGTAGTAGTGGTTGTAGTAGTAGTTGTAGTAGTAGTAGTAGTGGTTGTAGTAGTATTAGTAGTAGTTGTAGTGGTTGTAGTAGTAGTTGTAGTGGTTGTAGTAGTAGTGGTGGTTGTAAGAACATAAGAATGGAGGAACACTGCAGAAGGCCTACTGGCCCATACAAGGCAAGTCCTTATCAAAACCACCACTACCTAAGAATTTACTCCCGTACCCACGACACCAATCAAACCCAGCCCCTCCCACTCATATATTTGTCCAATCTCTTTTTAAAGCCACCCAAGGTCCTAGCCTCTATCACAGTACTCGGAAGATTGTTCCACGCATCTACAACTCTGTTCGAAAACCAGTACTTGCCTATGTCCTTTCTAAATCTAAATTTATCCAATTTAAATCCGTTATTTCTGGTTCTTACTTGGTTCGATATCCTCAGTATTTTATTAATATCTCCTTTGTTTATGCCCATCATCCACTTGTACACCTCGATGATATCTCCCCTCATTCTACGTCTCTCCAGAGAGTGGAGATTCAACGCTCTAAGTCTATCTTCATACGGGAGATTTCTTATACTGTAAATCATTTTAGTCATTCTTCTTTGTATGTTCTCCAATGAATCTATATCCATCCTGTAGTAAGGAGACCAAAACTGAGCTGCATAATCCAAATGAGGTCTCACTAGTGATGTATAGAGCTGTAAAATAACTTTTGGACTTCTGTTGCTTATACTTCTTGAAATAAATCCTAGTAATCTGTTAGCCTTATTGCGCACACTTAGGCACTGTTGTCTTGGCTTTAGATTTCTGCTTACCATGACTCCCAAGTCTTTTTCACATTCTGTAGTAGTTGTAGTGGTTGTAGTAGTAGTAGTAGTGGTAGTAGTAGTTGTAGTGGTTGTAGTAGTAGTGGTAGTAGTAGTTGTAGTAGTAGTTGTAGTGGTTGTAGTGGTTGTAGTGGAACTAATGTGGTGAGATGGGATGTGTGTGCAGTACAACATGGAGGTACACACGGGTCATTGCAGAATCTCAACTAAATATATGATAATAAGTCGACTCAGTGCTTCAGATTACTTGTGGATGCCACACACGGCCTGTAATTGATCCGTGTTAGCAGCTCCTCTGTTGTTGTGGCCATCCTTGGCCACAGTAATAACTCTTTTGCTTCTGTTGTGGCCAGCACTGGCCGCAGTAACAGCTCCTTCGCTGTTGTGGTGGCCAGCCTTGGCCACAATAACAGCTCCGTTGTGGCCAGTCTTGGTCACAATGAAAGCTCCGTTGTGGCCAGTCTTGGTTACAACTCCTTTCCAGCACAAGTGATATACGTGTAGATTTGCACGTCTTTTGGTGTTTCAAAGCCACTATGCTGCCAGACGTGTCATGGAACGTTTATATTTTTCATATTTGAGTTTGGTAACACTTGTTTACATTCATGTTGATGTTTGGTAACACTTGTTCTACACTTCTGATGTACGATAACATTTACTTGACATGAGAGCATGTGTGTTGTACGATAATGTTTATTAGACACGACAGCGCTGCCAGCGCACAATAACGTACGCTCGTTAGGGACGATTACTCTACACGTCGGGATTATAACGTTGTTGTATAATAATTCTGAACGATGAATGGGAAAAATATCGGACCGGAAGATAACGTCAATTTCCCCGAAATCTTCGTTTTTCCTGGCGTTAAGTAAAAAATTCGTTAATTATCGTTAGCTCGCCTCTATTGAGTTCCATTACTTTATTGCACAGATATATTACGTTTTTTTGTGACGTTATTAATTTTATTTTGAGGCCTCGTTGATATTTATTGCGTTGTATATACGACGTTTTTTAATTTCTAGCTTAAAACGATATTTTTTACGCAAATGAACGATAATGTTGTCGATATTTTTTTCATTTGGAGTGAATTAATTTTTAAGGTTAATATCCCCCCTTGTTATAATAATAATAATAATAATAATAATAATAATAATAATAATAATAATAATAATAATAATAATAATAATAATAATAATAATAATAATAATAATAATAATAATAATAACAATAATATAGGGAGGTTAGCATGAGCTACCACTGTGACCAGGAGTTCAATCCCCACCCGTTATGTGGTTTGTAATCGTGCCACACTACGATTTCGTGAGTAGTGACGTTTACACACTTCTGGCAAGACAGCTATTGAGTGAATGATGGTCCATGTGTTTCCCTTTCTTAGAAGGGGGGCTCTAAACTCGGTGGGAGACGTCTGGTGAATTAAAAAATATGTATGAATGTACAAAGGTAGTGTATATCTGTTTCCCAGAGTATATATACAGTTGTATAGCACGTTATACACTACTACGGAAACTTACGAATATATATTACCGATGTGTATGCTTGAAGATACAGGAATACACGATCGATACACGTTTACGAACCACTGACATAAATACTGATATTAAGGTCACTGTGATGTGTAAGACAGGTATTATGGTCATGCTTTGTATATATGCTCTTAAAGATGGCATATATACCCGAACACATGTATATACAGTGGCGTAGTAAATAGGCCTCAATAACCAATGCTATAAGAAAAATATCTTGGAATTATTAATATACAATATATATATATATATATATATATATATATATATATATATATATATATATATATATATATATATATATATATATATATATATATATATATATATACTTGATGTATATACAATATCTTGTATACAAACGCAAATTTAGGATGTTGGCTCAGAATGTCTGATATTTATATTATATAATATACATTTATATATCACATAGCTTCCACTATTCTCCATAATTCTCAGATTTAATACTTGTAAGACTAAGCTGATTCCTGATACCATATTATTGTCACTGCTTCGCCTCACCTGGCTAGTCACTGCTGCACCTCACCTGGCTAGTCACTGCTGCACCTCACCTGGCTAGTCACTGCTGCACCTCACCTGGCTAGTCACTGCTTTGCCTCACCTGGCTAGTCACTGCTGCACCTCACCTGGCTAGTCACTGCTTTGCCTCACCTGGCTAGTCACTGCTGCACCTCACCTGGCTAGTCACTGCTTTGCCTCACCTGGCTAGTCACTGCTGCACCTCACCTGGCTAGTCACTGCTGCACCTCACCTGGCTAGTCACTGCTTCGCCTCACCTGGCTAGTCACTGCTGCACCTCACCTGGCTAGTCACAGCTGCACCTCACCTGGCTAGTCACTGCTGCACCTCACCTGGCTAGTCACTGCTTTGCCTCACCTGGCTAGTCACTGCTTTGCCTCACCTGGCTAGTCACTGCTGCACCTCACCTGGCTAGTCACTGCTTTGCCTCACCTGGCTAGTCACTGCTGCACCTCACCTGGCTAGTCACTGCTTTGCCTCACCTGGCTCGTCACTGCTGCACCTCACCTGGCTAGTCACTGCTGCACCTTACCTGGCTAGTCACTGCTTCGCCTCACCTGGCTAGTCACTGCTGCACCTCACCTGGCTAGTCACTGCTTCGCCTCACCTGGCTAGTCACTGCTGCACCTCACCTGGCTAGTCACTGCTTCGCCTCACCTGGCTAGTCACTGCTTCGCCTCACCTGGCTAGTCACTGCTGCACCTCACCTAGCTAGTCACTGCTGCACCTCACCTGGCTAGTCACTGCTTCGCCTCACCTGGCTAGTCACTGCTGCACCTCACCTGGCTAGTCACTGCTTCGCCTCACCTGGCTAGTCACTGCTGCCCCTCACCTGGCTAGTCACTGCTTTGCCTCACCTGGCTAGTCACTGCTGCACCTCACCTGGCTAGTCACTGCTGCACCTCACCTGGCTAGTCACTGCTTTGCCTCACCTGGCTAGTCACTGCTGCACCTCACCTGGCTAGTCACTGCTTTGCCTCACCTGGCTAGTCACTGCTGCACCTCACCTGGCTAGTCACTGCTTTGCCTCACCTGGCTAGTCACTGCTGCACCTCACCTGGCTAGTCACTGCTGCACCTCACCTGGCTAGTCACTGCTTTGCCTCACCTGGCTAGTCACTGCTGCACCTCACCTTGCTAGTCACTGCTTTGCCTCACCTGGCTAGTCACTGCTGCACCTCACCTGGCTAGTCACTACTACACCTCACCTGGCTATTCACTGCTGCACCTCACCTGGCTAGTCACTGCTGCACCTCACCTGGCTAGTCACTGCTGCACCTCACCTGGCTAGTCACTACTACACCTCACCTGGCTAGTCACTACTACACCTCACCTGACTAGTCACTGCTGCACCTCACCTGGCTATTCACTGCTGCACCTCACATGGCTATTCACTGCTGCACCTCACCTGGCTATTCACTGCTGCACCTCACCTGGCTATTCACTGCTGCACCTCACCTGGCTATTCACTGCTGCACCTCACCTGGCTATTCACTGCTGCACCTCACCTGGCTAGTCACTACTACACCTCACCTGGCTAGTCACTGCTGCACCTCACCTGGCTAGTCACTACTACACCTCACCTGGCTATTCACTGCTGCACCTCACCTGGCTAGTCACTGCTGCACCTCACCTGGCTAGTCACTGCTACACCTCACCTGGCTAGTCACTGTTGCACCTCACCTGGCTAGTCACTGCTACACCTCACCTGGCTAGTCACTGTTGCACCTCACCTGGCTAGTCACTGCTACACCTCACCTGGCTAGTCACTGTTGCACCTCACCTGGCTAGTCACTGCTACACATCACCTGGCTAGTCACTGCTACACCTCACCTGGCTAGTCACTGTTGCACCTCACCTGGCTAGTCACTGTTGCACCTCACCTGGCTACAGTACATAAGTCGCTTGTTCGTGCATATGCTGTGTTCTTATCAGTATTGATGGACTGATTACTCCAGGCTGAGGGACTGATTACCTCAAACTCCTTCTGATATTCACGATTCTCCTTTGTATTGGACTGATGAAGCCACTGTGTGGCGAAACGTTTCCTCAATTAAGATACCCAAGTGTTGCCTATGTGTCTAATTTATCAACTTGTCGGTTCTCTGAACCATTCGTCTACATTTTTGTTGACTGTTGAATTTGCATACTATGAACTGATACTCTAACTCGTGGAGTATCAGAACTCAGCTCAGTCTATGGTATACGACCCACTTCCTCCCCAGGATGCCACCCAAAACAGTCGATTATAATCTAGGTACCTAGTAATACCAAGATTGCAAACAAGTCACAGTGGTGGCCCTTGCCTACCTCCTTGTGTTGTTTAGAAATATACCTAGTTGGGTGAATCTTATTAGAGGCAACTGGCCCAGTGGTTAACGCACTGTCCTGGAGTTTCACCTGCCATGGGTTCAAACCCTACCCGTTCTGCGATAAGATACCTAAATGAGGAAGACACACGGGCAACTGTTTAGTGTCTTTATTGAGGGTACTGTTCGTCTGCTAAGCAGACTTCTTCAGTCGAAATACAGAGGAGACAGCAGAAGTCTTAGAGATAATATAATGATACCCAGGTACCTATTTACTGGTAAGTGAGCAAAATAAGCGGATGTAAGGGGACTTGCCTATACGTCTCATCCTGCCCAGGATGCCACCCATATCAGTCATCTAACACGCAGGTGCCTATTTACTACCAGGTTAACAGAGACAGTAGGTGTCAGGAAACTTGCCCGTACGTCTCATCTTGCCCAGGATGCTACCTACATCAGTCAACTGAGACCAAGGTACATATTTACTGCTAAGTTAAAGACTTGTCCATACATCTCACACTGCATAATATACCACCCACATCAGTCAACTTACATCTATATACCTATTTACTGCCAGGTTAACAGAGACAGCAGGTGCCAGGAGACTTGTACATACGTCTCACTGCGTGAGATTCGACCTGGATCATCTCAGCTCTGAACCAAGGTCAAACAAATCTTGTTTAGGATCAAGAATTACTTCCTAGTGACCTAATTATTGGATCTAAGTCACATCCGCTACAGCAAACAATACCAAGATTCAGAGGCCACCTCGAACATCAAACAATCACGCGAATTAGACATTGAAACTTGACTCTTTCCGGCTTTGAAAATAAAGTATAAGCCACTCCCCTCTTCCTAGACGCAAAGGCGGCCCGGATGGAATCATTCAGAGGGCCGGATGTGGCCCGCACACCCTACTTAGCCAACATATGAACTAGACTCGAGGGATTCCAGGACTATATTTAGGTATTTTAGTCTAAACCAGCATTGTAGGTCATCAATTGAGTCTGTGTAGCTGATTATTATTATTATTATTATTATTATTATTATTATTATTATTATTATTATTATTATTATTATTATTATTATTATTATTATTATTATTATTATTATTATTACTATTATTATTATTATTATTATTATTATTATTATCATTGTCACTGATATGCGCTAAATCCGTAAGGGTCATAGAGGTGATGGAGTGAAAGTGGTATACTGTGCTAACAACGTTGCAAGCCATTCAGGTGGTCAGCATGACATCCCACAAGCAGTACGAGGCTTCAAGCATTTATGTTGCACACCATTGCAGACCTTCAATAAAGGCTTCATGCAGAATGAGCTACCAGAAGCCTAGGTTGCCTTCCAGCAGAGCTGGAGTTACTATTACTTGGGTGGTGAATCTATCGTCAAATATGTCACTGAAGGTTGAGTATCTACGGCAGGTTCAATGGTCTTCCTCTAACACAGTTAAGGTCACTGCTTCTTGGTTAATGAGGATATCCTCAAATATTCCATGATGGGTTAACCAGAAATAATGTGATATACAGAAAAACATTCGTTTAGGTATTTATAAATGCAAATTGTATATATTACCCACGAACGAGTGGTATTGATCAATAACAACACTGACTAGCCAAGGATTCGAACCCATGTTGTTTTGGCCCGCCTCATGGTGAGCAAAAACCACATGACGCTCTAGCCCACAGGACCACCAAACCCTACAAGAATCCCGCACCCAGCAGAGCTAGGTGTTTTACCGTGATCCGAGGACATACGGTGGTGTGGGTACCTCTAAGCTAATTTCGTTCTACTCTCCGTTTGGTGTACTAGCCTCCACGAGCAGTATTTTATATTGCAACCACGAACGAGTGGTGTTGAATCAATAACAGCACTGCAACTAGCCGAGTTATGTGTGATTTTCGCTATCCATAACAACACTGCAACTAGCCGGGGGATCGAACCCTTGTTGTTTTAGCCAGTATCATGGTGAGCGAAAATTCACGACGCTCTAACCCACTGGACCTTACAATCCTACAAAGATCACGCACCCAGCAGAGCTAGATGTTGTACCGTGATCCGAGGACATACGACGATGTTTTCTTCCCGACAGGTATTCCCTGATCCATGGCAGTGTCTTCCCTGTTATACCTACCTGGTCCTCCAGCTTTTGCACTAATCTCTTGTGTGGAACTGTGTCAAACGCCTTCTTACAGTCCAAGAAAATGCAATCTACCCACTCTTCTCTCTCTCTTGTCTTACTGCTGTCACCCTGTCATAGAACTCCAGTAGGTATGTGACACAGGATTTCCCATCCCTGAAACCGTGCTGGCTGTCGTTGATAAGCTCATTCCTTTCTAGGTGCTCCACCACTCTTCTCCTGATAATCTTCTCCATGACCTTGCATACTATACATGTCAGTGACACTGGTCTGTAGTTTAGTGCTTCGTGTCTGTCTCCTTTTTTAAAAACTGGGACTATATTTGCTGTCTTCCATACCTCAGGTAGTCGCCCTGTTTCGATAGATGTGTTGAAGATTGTTGTTATGGGTACACATAGCGCCTCTGCTCCCTCTCTCAGGACCCATGGAGAGATGTTATCCGGCCACATCGCCTTTGAGGTATCTAGCTCGCTTAGCAAGCTCTTCTCTTCCTCCTTGGTTGTATGTATTGTGTCCAACATTTGATGGTGTACCCCACCTCTCCGCCTTTTTGGAGTCCCTTCTGTCTCATCTGTGAACACTTCTTTGAATCTCATATTGAGTTCCTCACATACTTCGCTCTCGTTTCTTGTGATCTCTCCTCCTTCCTTCCTCAGCCTGGTCACCTGGTCCTTGACTGTTGTTTTCCTCCTGATGTGGCTGTACAACAGCTTCAGATGAGATTTGGCTTTCGCTGCTATGTCATTTTCGTTATGTCGTTGGGCCTCCCTTCTTACCTGTGCATATTCATTTCAGGCTCTGCGATTTCTCTCCTTATTCTCATAGGTTCTTTGCCTTCTATACTTCTTCCATTCCCTAGCACACTTGGTTTTGTCCTCTCTACACCTTTGGGTGAACCACGGGCTCATCCTGGCCTTCCCGGTATTTCTGTTACCCTTTGGTACAAACCTCTCCTCAGCTTCCTTGAATATTTTTGTCACATATTCCATCATCTCGTTTACTGACTTCCCTGCCAGTTCTCTGTCCCACTGAACCCCCATGCAGGAAATTATCCATGCCTGTGTAGTCCCCTCTCTTGTAGTTTGGCTTCATTCATCCTGCCCTTCCTGCTTCCATTTCCATTTGTAACTCTACTATGTATTCGAAGCTCAGAACCACGTGATCACTGGACCCGAGGGAACTTTCATATGTGATGTCCTCAATATTTGCACTGCTCAAGGTGAATACTAGGTCCAGTCTCGCTGGTTCATCCTCTCCTCTCTCTGGTAGTGTCCCTTACTTGTTGGTACATGAGGTATGTGTGTGTGTGTGTGTATGTGTGTGTGTGTGTGTGTGTGTGTGTGTGTGTGTACTCACCTAGTTGTAGTTGCAGGGGTCGAATCATAGCTCCTGGCCCCGCCTCTTCACTGGTCACTACTGGGTCACTCTTCCCGCTCCATGAGCTTTATCATACCTCTTCTTAAAGCTATGTATGGATCCTGCCTCCACTACATCACTTCCCAGACAATTGTGTGTGTGTGTACTCACCTAATTGTGGTTGCAGGGGTCGAGACTTAGCTCCTGGCCCCGCCTCTTCACTGACCGCTACTGTGTGTGTGTGTGTGTGTGCTCGCTCGCGCGCACTATGTAGTGTACTATGTAGACAGACCAAGTGGTCGCTATAGTCTGTGGCACAGTATGCAGGGGCATTTACGTGTCTATCATGGCACTCTACTGTCACTGGCATACCAGGATAAATCCAGAGGCCAGGAGGGTGGAGCTGTGTTGTGTGGCTCCTCTGTTATAACCTTGCAACAACGCTCCAGCAGTCGTCAACTAGCCTTGACCCTGAAACCTTCAAGAATGCTACCCAATACGACATAAAGTGTGTGCGTGCATGTGTGTGGTTGCTGGGGTCGAGTCATAGACCCTGTGTGTGTTTGTACTCACCTATTTGTGGTTGAACGAGTCGATTCATAGCTCCTGGACCCGCCACTTCACTGGTCGCTTCTAGGTCCACTATCTCCCTACACCATGAGTTTTATCGTACCTCTTGTTAAAGCTATGTATGGATCCTGCATCCACTACATCACTCTCCGGATTGTTCCACTTCCTAACAACTCTATGATTGAAGAAATACTTCCTAACATCCCTGTGACTCGTCTGAGTCTTCAACTTCCAGTTGTGTCCCCTTGTTGCTGTGTCCCCTCTCTGAAACATTTTGTCCCTATCCACCTTGTCAATTACCCTCAGTATTTTATATGTCGTTATCATGTCTCCCGTCACCTTCCTGTCCTCCAGTATTGTCAGGTTCATTTTCCTTAACCTCTCCTCTTAGGAAATAACCCTCAGCTACGAGACTAGTCTTGTTGCAAACTCTTGCACTTTTTCTAATTTCTTGACGTGCTTGACTAGGTGTGGGTTCCATACTGGTGCTGCATACTCTAGTATGGGACTGACCTACACGGTGTACAGTGTCTTGAAGGACTCGTTACTTAGATGTTGGAACGCTATTCTCAGGTTTGCCAGGCGCCCGTATGCTGCAGCAGTTATTTGGTTGATGTGCGTCTCAGATGTGCTCGTTATGATGCTCACCCCAAGATCCTTTTCCTTGAGTGAGTTTTGCAGACTTTGACCTCTTAGGCTATACTTCATCTGCGGTCTTCTTTGTCCTTCCCCAATCTTCACAACTTTGCACTTGCTGGGATTAAACTCCAGGAGCCATTTGTCTGACCAGGCTTGCAGCCTGTCCAAATCCCTTTGTAGGCTTACCTGATCCTCTTCCGCTTGTATTCTCCTCATTAGCTTCATATCGTCTGCAAACAGGGACACCCCTGAATCTATCCCTTCTATCATGTCATTCATATATACAAGAAACAGCACTGGACCTAAGACTGACCTTTGTGGAACCCCATTCGACACATGTACCACCAACTCTGATACCTCGCCACGTGCCGACACACGTTGTTTCTTTCCTGTCAGGTGTTCCCTGATCCATTATGGTACTTTTCCTGCTATTCCAGCCTGCTCTTCTTGCTTCTCAAC
This sequence comes from Cherax destructor, assembly GCA_009830355.1. Lineage (NCBI taxonomy): Eukaryota > Metazoa > Arthropoda > Malacostraca > Decapoda > Parastacidae > Cherax > Cherax destructor. Next base: position 92,124 of record WNWK01006266.1, on the reverse strand, counting down.
CAGTCTCTTGTGTGGTACTGTGTTGAAATCCTTCTTACAGTCCAAGAAGATGCAGTCTACCCATCCCTCTCTCTCCTGCCTTACTTCTGTTACCTTGTCATAGAACTCCAGTAGGTTTGTGATGCACGATTTCCCTTCCCTGAAGCCGTGCTGGTTGTCATGTCTGAGCCCGTTCCTTTCTAGGTTCTCCACCACTCTTCTACTGATAATGTGTGTGTACTCACCTAGTTGTGGTTGTAGGGGTCGAGTCATAGCTCCTGTGTATGTGTGTGTGTTACTGTGTTTGTATAAAGGAAGTGAAAGTAAACACGTAAGGGAATCAGCCACTAAAATAGGAAATAGGGTGAAGATTAGAGTGGTAAGTTTAAGAGAGGTTTGGGTTTGGGAAAAATGGGCTGTGGTTCGTAAGTTGGATTGCGTGCGGCCAGCAGTAACAGCCTGGTTGATCAGGCCTTGATCCACTACGAGACCTGGTCATTGATCGTGCCGCGGGGGCCTTTAACCCCCCCGGAACACCCTCCAGGTAGACTCTAGGTAGACAATGTAGAAAACTTATTTCCATATCTTCATGGGAATAAGTTCTCTATATACACGTGCTTACAATAGTGGCCACGTTTAAGAGGTCAGGTGTTGTCGACAAGTATGGCAGATGTTGTCGACAAGAATAACAACACACACACACACACACACACACACACACACACACAGCTATTGGTGATCAGCGAGGGAATGGAGAAGAGGATAGCTGAGGAGAGTAGAAAATGGGTAATGCAAGCCAAAAAAGCGGAAGCCAGGATCCAGACCCTAGAAGAGAAGCTGCAGGGACTGACACAGAATAGAGACAACAGTACCTGGCAGGAAACAATGCATGGGGCTTGTGCACCAGGCACAGCCAAAGGGAATGAGGAGAAAGGAGGAGAACTCGGGTACGCACAGGCACTGGCAGGCACACATGGGGCCCGAAGCAAGACGAGCAGGATAACAACACACGAGAGGGATATAGAAGAAGCAGCCAGGGTCACGAAGAGCACCACAGGAACAACGAATGGGAGCACAGAAACAACATATGAGAGGGTAGACAAAACAGCAGACACGCTAAACATGGAGACCCCAACAACACACTGCAGCGGACAGGGACGTAAGAGCAGACCGGACACACAAAGGAACACAGGGAATACATTCATGACAGCACCGGGAGAGGATAATGCACCTTTGACAAGGCAATGGGAGACACAGTGGGAGGAGGAAAGGGAGAAGTCGATTTTCATCTATGGCCTGAAGGAAGTCGAAGGAGACACCCACGACAGAAGGAAACAGGAGGAGACAGAACAGATCGATGGTATCATGCTAGCAATAGGGGGAGACTCATCCCAAGTGACAAATTTTCGGAGAATCGGGTGGTACACAAAGGGAAGAAATCGACCCCTCAAGGTAATATTCAAGGCAGAATCAGCCCGCACCATGACCCTGCAAGAGAAAGCTCGGCTGAGGACGAACCAGGGGTACCGGAATGTATATCTAGATCGAGACAGAACACAGGAAGAAAGGGAGGCCCGGAGGGAGAGGATAAGAAGGAGGAGAGAGGGGGGAGGGGAGACAGCGAGATACGGAGGACACCAAACCCAAGCAGGACAAACACACACACTGGAAATACCCTCAGCGGGCCTCATATCACAAACAACCCACGACACCCATACACTCTAGCACCACACCCACTTATCAGGCCCCCTGTCCCCACCCTCGCAAATGAAAACCCACCGTCACAGTTACCCCCACCCCCACCTCAATCTGCACCCCACCTGCCCATACCCCAACCATACAATCACCCCCACCCATGCTCCAACCCCCTGCGGGCACCCTGCCCACACCCCCATCCCACCAAGATCTCCCCAGGGCCACAGTATTGGAAACAAGGTTGAAGGTTTGGTACACAAATGCGGATGGAATTACGAATAAGTATGAAGAGTGGAATGAAAGAATAGATGAGGCATCCCCAGACATCATAGCGGTCACAGAAACCAAACTAAATGAGACAGTAACATATGCAATCTTCCCACAGGGATATCAGATCCTGAGGAAAGATAGGAGGAGCAGGGGGGGTGGAGGGGTCGTACTGCTTGTAAGGCACCGTTGGAGATTCGAGGAAATGGTAGGAGTGGAGGGGGGTAGAGAATGGGATTTCATAGTAGGTACCATCCAGTCTGGGGAGCATAAGATAATCATTGCAGTGATGTATAACCCACCACAGAACTGCAGGAGGCCAGGAGAAGAATACGATGAGAACAACAGAGCGATGGTGGACACCCTGGCGGAGGTGGCAAGAAAAGCACACATGAGCAGAGCGAAGCTACTGGTCATGGGAGATTTCAACCACAGGGAGATCGACTGGGAGAACCATGAACCACGTGGGGGTCCAGAAACTTGGAGAGCCAAGATGATGGACGTGGTACTGGAAAACCTGATGCACCAACATGTCAGGGACACGACCAGAGAGAGGAGAAGATGAACCAGCAAGACTGGACCTTGTATTCACCCTGAACAGCTCAGATATTGAAGACATAACGCACGAGAGCCCCTGGGAGCCAGTGACCATATGGTGCTTAGCTTTGAGTACATTGTAGAGCTACAGGTGGAGAGAGGAAACAGTACCGATAGAGACAAACCAGACTTTAAAAGAGGAAACTACACGGGCTTGAGGAATTTCCTGCAGGACATCCAGTGGGAAAGGGAAATGGAAGGACTGACAATAAATGAAATGATGGAATACGTAGGGGCAAAGTGCAAGGAGGCAGAGGAACGGTTTATACCCAGAGGCAAATGTTTAAATGGGAAGGCCAGAAAGAGCCCCTGGTTTACCCAAAGGTGCAGGGAGGCAAAGAATCAGAGTATCAGAGAATGGAAACGGTACAGAAGGCAAAGAACCCAAGTAAACAAAGAGATTAGTAGAAGAGCTAGAAACGAGTATGCACAAGTACGGAGGGAGGCCCAGAAACAGTACGAAAACGACATAGCATCGAAAGTTAAGTCCGACCCGAAACTGATGTTCAGTCACATCAGAAGGAAGACAACAGTCAAGGACCAGGTGATAAGGCTGAGGAGAGAAGATGGGGAACTCACAAGTAATGATCAAGAGGTATGTGAGGAGCTCAACTTGAGGTTTAAGGAAGTATTCACAATGGAGGAAGGAAGGCAGCTGGGTAGACAGGACATGGTTCGTCACCAACAAGGGATGTACCAAGTGCTAGAGGGCATACACACAACTGAGGAGGAAGTGAAGCAGTTACTCAGTGACCTCGATACCTCAAAGGCAATGGGTCCGGACAATATCTCCCCGTGGGTTCTTCGGGAAGGAGCTGAGGTACTGAGTGTGCCACTTACCACAATATTCAACACATCCCTTGAAACTGGGCAGCTACCTGAGGTATGGAAGAAGGCCAACGTAGTCCCCATTTTTAAAAAAGGAGACAGAAAAGAGGCACTAAACTATAGACCGGTGTCACTTACATGTATAGTGTGCAAAGTCCTGGAGAAAATCATCAGGAAAAGAATGGTGGAACACCTTGAGCGGAACAGGATAATAAACACCAGACAGCATTGTGTAACAAACCTCCTAGAGTTCTATGATAAAGTAACAGAGGTAAGGCAGGAGAGAGAAGGGTGGGTTGATTGCATTTTCCTGGACTGCAGGAAGGCCTTCGACACAGTTCCTCACATGAGATTAGTAAAGAAGATGGAAGAACAAGCAGGTATAACAGGAAGGGCACTGGAATGGATCAGGGAATACCTCAAAGGGAGGCAACAACGAGTCATGGTGCGTGGTGAGGTATCACAGTGGGCGCCTGTGACGAGTGGTGTACCGCAGGGGTCAGTCCTAGGACCAGTGTTATTCCTGGTATATGTAAATGACATGACGGATGGGATAGACTCAGAAGTGTCTCTATTCGCGGATGATGTGAAAATAATGAGGAGAATCACATCGGAAGAGGACCAGGCAGGGCTGCAAACAGACCTGGACAAGCTCGACAGCTGGTCTAGCAGTTGGCTTCTCGAATTCAATCCCTCCAAATGCAAAGTCATGAGGATCGGAGAAGGGCAAAGAGACCGCTGACAGAGTACAAGCTAGGCGGACAAAGGCTACAAACCTCGGCAAAGGAGAAAGACCTTGGAGTGAGTATAACGCCTAGCACGTCTCCGGAGGCACACATCAACCAGATAACTGCGGCAGCATATGGGCGTCTGGCAAACCTTAGATTAGCGTTCCGTTACCTTACCAAGGAATCGTTCAAGACACTGTATACCGTGTACGTCAGGCCCATACTAGAATATGCAGCACCAGTCTGGAACCCACACCTGGTCAAGCACGTAAGGAAACTAGAGAAAGTGCAAAGGTTTGCGACAAGGTTAGTTCCACAACTCAGGGGTCTGTCTTATGAAGAAAGGTTGAGGAAATAGGACTAACAACACTGGAGGAAAGAAGGGTCAGAGGAGACATGATAACGACATACAAAATACTGCGGGAATTGACAAGGTAGATAGTGACAGGTTGTTTCAGAGAGGGAACACAGAAACAAGGGGACACAACTGGAAGCTGAAGACTCAGATGAGTCAAAGGGATGTCAGGAAACATTTCTTCAGCCACAGAGTAGTCAGGAAGTGGAATGGACTAGAGAAAGATATAGTGGAGGCAGGAACCATACATAGTTTTAAGACAAGGTATGATAAAGCTCATAGAGCAGGGAGAGCAGAGACCCAGTAGCAGACAGCGAAGAGGCGGGGCCAGGAGCTGAGTCTCGACCCCTGCAGCCACAATTAGGTGAGTACAATTAGGTGAGTACACACACACACACACACACATACACACACACACACACACACACACACACAAGGGGTCATAATTGGAAACTGAAGTCTCAGAAGAGTCACATTGACGTTAGGAAGTATTTCTTCAGCATTAGAGTTGTCAGGAAGTGGAATAGTCTTCAAAGTGAGGTAGTGGATCCATACATAGCTTTAAGAAGAGATATGATAAAGCTCCTTGGGCAGGAAGACAGTGACCAGTGAACAGGCGGGGCCAGGAGCTATGACTCAACCCCTGCAACCACAATTAGGTGAGTATAATTAGGTGAATACTCTCTCTCTCTCTCTCTCTCTCTCTGTCTCTCTCTCTCTCTCTCTCTCTCTCTCTCTCTCTCTCTCTCTCTCTCTCTCTCTCTCTCTCTATCTATCTATCTATCTATCAATCTTGTCAAATACAAAGACATGATTGGCCGACTATCAATCACCAAAGGAATGCTCCCAGTATGGCACTATGAAGGTGTCACTTGTATATTACACATCATTACTGTAAATTAATCACTAACAATATTGGTGAGGTGAACTGGCCCAGTGATTTACCCGATTATTGCGTCGTTTATATTTATCGTTAGTATGGCACAGTAGCAGTCTCGTTGCCAGGGTTTCGTTGTCTGGGTGTCGTTGTTAGGGCCTCGTTGTTGGCGTCTCGTTGTCTGGGCCTCGTTGTCAAATCTCGTTGTCAGGGCCTCGTTGTCAAGAGTCAATGGAAAAATTACCAACCATTTCTACCCAATGGTTTAGTTGACATCAATACTATTACAATACTAACTAGTTGGTCCTGCTATCTTACGATACCACTGGCTTTGGATTTTCCGGGTTTACAGTGGGTTGTTATTGGCTGTCATGGGTTAACCCGCCAAGCCAGAGGTTAACCTCTCTTCAGAATGTCTAGAAATCTCCAAAATGTTGGTTAACTTATGACTGCGACCTACTGGTACCTGACTACGGTAGGTGGTGACCTACTGGTACCTAACTACGGTAGGTGGTGACCTACTGGAACCTGACTACGGTAGGTGGAGACCAACTGGTACCTAACTACGGTAGGTGGTGACCTACTGGTACCTAACTACGGTAGGTGGTGACCTACTGGTACCTGACTACGGTAGGTGGTGACCTACTGGTACCTGACTACGGTAGGTGGTGACCTACTGGTACCTGACTACGGTAGGTGGTGACCTACTGGTACCTAACTACGGTAGGTGGTGACCTACTGGTACCTGACTACGGTAGGTGGAGACCAACTGGTACCTAACTACGGTATGTGGTGACCTACTGGTACCTAACTATGGTAGGTGATGAACCACCTAACTATGGTAGGTGATGAACCACCTAACGACACTAGGTGATGAACCAAATAACTACGGTAGGTGATGAACCACCTAACGACGATAGGTGATGAACCACCTAACTACGGTAGGTGATGAACCACCTAACGACAGTAAGTGATGAACCACCTAACGACGATAGGTGATGAACCACCTAACGACGGTAGGTGATGAACCACCTAACTATGGTAGGTGATGAACCACCTAACGACACTAGGTGATGAACCAAATAACTACGGTAGGTGATGAACCACCTAACGACGATAGGTGATGAACCACCTAACTACGGTAGGTGATGAACCACCTAACGACGGTAGGTAATGAACCACCTAACTACGGTAGGTGATGAACCATTTAAGTGGTATATGAGGTGAACTTCGCAACACCCATCTTGAAAATGGAGGCAATTTCTTCAAGGTGATCTGGGATGTAATTCGGGAAGGAAATATCAGACGATGTTTCGAATCTTTTCTTTATGAAACTACGAGTTAATGATGGTTCAAGACGTGACCGAAACCTTCCTTATATCTAAAAATAAAAAAATCAAATTTTATTTATATTTTTATTTAAATTATATATATATATATATATATATATATATATATATATATATATATATATATATATATATATATATATATATATATATATATATATACTGCGACTAGCTGGGATCGAACCCGTGTTGTTTTAGCCCGCCTCATGGTGAGCGACAAATCCACGACGCTCTAACCCACAGGCCCATACAATCCTACAAGAATGACGCACCCAGGAGAGCTAGGTGTTGTATGGAGTGTATGGTCCAGTGGGTTAGAGCGTCGTGGAATTTTTGTTCACCGTGATGCGGGCTAAAACAACACCGGTTCGATCCCCCGCCTAGTCGCAGTGTTGTTATTGATTAAATACCACTCGTTCGTGGTTACAATACTATATATACCAATCAGACACAGAGAGTAGTGGTAAACAGAGTTAAATCGGATACTGCCACGTTGAAAAGCTGTGTTCCACAAGGCACAATACTCGCCCCCATTCTGTTCCTCATCCTCATATCACACAGAGATGTAAACCACAGCACTGTGTCATCCTTTGCAGATGATACTAGGATCTGCATGAGAGTGTCATCCATTGAGGACACGGTTAACCTCCAAGAAGATATAAACCAAGTTTTCTAATGGGCAACAGAGAACAATATGATGTTCAATGAAGACAAATTCCAACTACTCCGTTATGGAAAACTGGAGGAAATAATAGCTAGGACTGAGCATATTACAAACTCTAATCACACAATAGAGCTGAAATGTAATGTGAAGGACCTGGGAGTGGTAATGTCCGAAGACCTCACCTTCAAGGACCACAACAATGCCACTATCACATCTGCGAGGAAACTGATAGGATGGATAATGAGAACTCTCAAGACAAGAGATGCCAAGCCAATGATGATTCTTTTTAAATCACTTGTTCTCTCTAGGCTGGAATGCTGCTGTACACTAACATCCCCATTCAAGGCAGGTGAAATTGCAGATCTAGAGAATGTACAGAGAACTTTTACTGCACGTATAAGTTCCATTAAACACCTTAACTACTGGGAACATTTAGAAGCACTAGACTTGTACTCACTGGAGCGCAGGCGAGAGAGATATATCATAGTCTATACCTACAAATTCCTAGAGGGATGGTCCCTAATCTGCACACAGAAATCACTCACTACGACAGCAAAAGACTGGGCAGGCGATACCCCTAATGAAAAGTAGGGGCGCCATTGGTACACTAAGAGAAAACACAATAAGTGTCCAGGGTCCAAGACTGTTCAACAGCCTCCCACCAGCCATAAGGAAAATTACCAATAGACCCCTGGCTGTCTTCAAGAGGGAACTGGACAGATACCTAAAGTCAGTACCCGATCAGCCCTGCTGTGGTTCGTATGTTGGACTACGTGCGGCCAGCAGTAACAGCCTCGGTCATGGACCAGGCCACGGGGGCATTGATCCTTGGAATACCCTCCAGGTAGACTCCAGGCACGATATATATAGTTTTATATATATATATATATATATATATATATATATATATATATATATATATATATATATATATATATATATATATATATATATATAATGAAAAAAAATCCATTTTCTGATAATATTGGTTAGAAAAAAAATTATGTCTTTTCTTTGTCTCCAACAAATTTAGTGATCTTGAAGAAATACTTTTCCGTCTTGAAGCTAATTTGACGGTCACCAGAGAACTCTATGTTACATCTCAAGAAAATAGCTGCTTTCTTTACCTCGTTTTTTAGCTGGAATTATTTAACTTTGAATACTTTTAGGATCTTTGATTAACCGGAGTACGATATAGAAGCCAATTAGAATTATTATTCATGTTTAGATTTAGAATGGATATGGGAAACCACGAAACGGGTGGGAGTTGAACTCGCGGCGAATGAGTGTAAAACTTCAGGCCAGTGCGTAAACCACTGGGCCAGATGGCTACAATAAGATTAATCCGAGTATGTATATTTATACACCATAGAAAGGTTAGCATGGGCCACCACTGTGACCACAAATGCAAGTTTTTATAAACCATACCACGGGTGGGGTTCGAACCCGCGGTCAGAGAGTCTCAAAACTCCAGACCGTCGCGTAAGCCTGAGTGACCGAGTATATATATACCTAATAGGATGAATCTTATTGTAGCCAGCTGGCCCAGTGGTTAACGCACTGGCCTGGAGTTTTACCACTCCCTTGCCCCGAGTTTAGGTCCCACCCGTACCCTGGTTTGTTTGCAATCGCGTTATTACGACTTCTTCAGTCTTGATATAGGAAAGTATTGGTTTGGAAATAGAGTAGTGGAGGAAACTACCTAGTAGGAATGTAAATAAATAGTCCAGAGAACCGATAAGTTGATAAATTAGACACTTGTGCCTCACATGTGTCTAATTTATCTACCTAGTATGGTTATTGAAGCTAAAACTTTAGGTAGCTTCAAATTTAGGTTAGATAAATACATGAGTGAGAGGGGTTGGATTTAAGTTGGACTTGTTCATGAGTTAATAGCAGTATCAAAATTTATTCCTTGGGTAGAATTGGAAATGGGCAGAGCAAATGTTTTTGTTATTGGGTTTGTATTTGAGAAGGACCTGCCTAGTATGGGCCAGTAGGCCTGCTGCAGTGTTCCTCCATTCTTATTTTTCTTCTTATACAACAGAGAGGCTGTATACCAAGATGAACTCAAAACACTGTATTTTATGTATCTTTTGAGTATGGTATAAACCTTGGTAATTAACAACGACAAGTTATTTTAGATAAACACTAGGACACATTTATTGGAAAACGTTTCTCTCCTGGGACAGTATATAGGCGGAGAGTGAGGTGTGAGTGACGCATGGTGACCTGAAGTGAGGTGTGAGTGACGCATGGTGACCTGAAGTGAGGTGTGAGTGACGCATGGTGACCTGAAGTGAGGTGTGACTCATGTGACTCCTGTGTTACTGGGTTGGTGGTGCTTTGCCTGGTTGACTATCATGTATGCTAATGTTTTAGAAATTTTGTGGTTTCCAGTGTTACGTTCTATTGTTTCGGTGACGGCGATTAGCGAGGCTTCTAGACACCGTCGGCGTCTAAGGTCTGGTTCGGTGAGAACGAGTTGTGCCTCATCCCAGTTCATCAAATGCCCCGTGGAGTCTCTGTGGAGGACACAGGCGTATCTTAAATCGTCTCTGGCACTTCGATGCTCGTTCAGGCGGACCGCAAGATCTCTGCCTGTTTCGCCTACATATTTCTTGGTACAGTATCCACAGGGGATGGTGTAGACGCCTGCTGTGGAAGTTAGAGGTGTGGGGCTGCGTTTCGAAGTGAGGTCTTTGATAGATGATGTGCTTATGGTGGAAACGTTGATGTTACTCTTAGCAAGTGCCTGGCGAGACTGATCACCTCAAAACTACGTCTTCGAGGGTGATGGACTGATTACATCGTCTTCACATCTCTTCTGCTTCCACTAACTTTTCTGTACTCGACTGAAGAAGCCTACTGTGTAGGCGAAACGTTCTGAAATAAAGATACCTAACTGTTGCATGTGTGTCTTACCTAACAACCTGTAGGTATTTTATACCATTTTATTGTCTACACCATCCCCTGTGGATACTGTACCAAGATTTATGTAGGCGAAACAGGCAGAGATCTTGCGGTCCTCCACAGACTCCACGGGGCATTTGATGAACTGGGATGAGGCACATCTCGTTCTCACCGAACCAGACCTTAGACGCCGACGATGTCTGGAAGCCTCGCTAATCATCGACACCATAGAACTTAACATTAGCATACATGATAGTCAACCAGGCAAAGCACCACCATCCCAGCAACACAGGAGTCACATGAGTCACACCTCACTTCAGGTCACCATGCGTCACTCACACCTCACTTCAGGTCACCATGCGTCACTCACACCTCACTTCAGGTCACCATGCGCCACTCACACCTCAATTCAAGTCACCATGCGTCACTCACACCTCACTTCAGGTCACCAAGCGTCACTCACACCTCACTTCAGGTCACTATGCGTCACTCACACCTCACTTCAGGTCACCATGCGTCACTCACACCTCACTTCAGGTCACCATGCGTCACTCACACCTCACTTCAGGTCACCATGCGTCACTCACACCTCACTTCAGGTCACCATGCGTCACTCACACCTCACTCTCCGCCTATGTATGTTAGAAGTGATCAAGGTCCCAGGACCGAAACGTTTTCTAATAAATATGTTGTAGTTGAAGATTGAGACACTTATGCAACATATGGCAATCTTTATTAAGGAAACGTTTCGCCACACAGTGGCTTCATCAGTCCAATACAAAGCAAAGAGGGGTAAGGAGAGGAGGAGTTTGAGGTAATCAGTCCCTCAGTCTGGAATCAATGTGTTCAGTCCATCACTCTTGTAGAAAGCACAGCACAGGGTCGTAGAAGTGGCTTATATACTGTAGTCAGGTGAGTGGCAGCAGAAGGAGGCGGGGTCACAGTGGTACAACCCACTAATGTAAGTAGGTCTTCGCCCAAAGGTTGTCCAACATAATAATAATAATAATACAATTTATTTATTTTCTACAGTATACATATAAAGTAGTTTACATGTAATAAAATACTGTTAGACGTAGAAGAAAGCCACTAACATACTCTGCATTAGACGTAGAAGAAAGCCACTAACATACTCTGCATTAGACGTAGAAGAAAGCCACTAACATACTGTGCATTAGACGTAGAAGAAAGCCACTAACATGCTGTGCATTAGACGTAGAAGAAAGCCACTAACATGCTGTGCATTAGACGTAGAAGAAAGCCACTAACATGTTGTACATTAGACGTAGAAGAAAGCCACTAACATGCTGTGCATTAGACGTAGAAGAAAGCCACTAACATGCTGTGCATTAGACGTAGAAGAAAGCCACTAACATACTGTGCATTAGACGTAGAAGAAAGCCACTAACATACTGTGCATTAGACGTAGAAGAAAGCCACTAACGTGCTGTGCATTAGACGTAGAAGAAAGCCACTAACATACTGTGCATTAGACGTAGAAGAAAGCCACTAACATACTGTGCATTAGACGTAGAAGAAAGCCACTAACATACTGTGCATTAGACGTAGAAGAAAGCCACTAACGTGCTGTACATTAGACGTAGAAGAAAGCCACTAACATACTGTGCATTAGACGTAGAAGAAAGCCACTAACATACTGTGCATTAGACGTAGAAGAAAGCACTAACGTGCTATACATTTCGAGCAGAACTGAACACACATTTAGGGCATTTCATTGTGGAAACGTTTTGGTCCTGGAGTCAAGAATGTCCCAGGAGCTATATATCCCCGCGATAAAATGTCCTAAATGCTTGTTCATGTGTTTCTAATCGCACCGCAATGTCCGGTGGGCAGGATGTGTTAATGGCTTCAGCAATGCCAGAAATTACACCAAAATTCTTCCTTAACTAGAGTAATTCCAGGAAAAAGTGTGGCCAGGCTGTCTTGTGTCTCACTGGCATGTATTTTATTATTATTATTATTATTGTTATTATTATTATTATTATTATTATTATTATTATTATTATTATTATTATTATTATTATTATTATTATTATTATTATTACTATTATCATTATTATTATTATTATTATTATTATTATTATTATTATTATTATTATTATTATTATTATTATTATTATTATTATTATTATTATTATTATTATTATTATTATTAATAGTAGTAGTGATGGTGGTGGTAGTAGTAGTAGTGATGGTGGTGGTAGTAGTGATGGTGGTGGTAGTAGTGGTAGTAGTAGTAGTAGTGGTAGTAGTAGTAGTAGTGGTGGTAATAGTACTGGTAGTAGCAGTAGTAGTGGTAGTATTAGAAGCAGTAGTAGTAGCAGTTGTGGTAGTAGTAGTAGTAGCAGTAGTGGTAGTAGTAGTAGCAGTAACAGTAGTAGTAGTAATCTGTGCCGCTACTACTACTCCTCCCCCCCTGCTTACTACTACCACTACTACTTCTACCACTATTTCCATTTCATCTACCACCACTTCTCCACTTCCTCCTGTCTACCTCTGTCCCGTCCCTGTCCCCCTCTCCTACATATACTGGCTCCCTCACCTTCGTGTGTCAGTGTGACTTGTAAATGGTATAAGTCGGAGCGAAACGTCGCCATAATCTCCTTTCTCCTGTGTGTGGGTTATTTGTGTGTACTTTATTATTTATTATTGTTGTTCTTAATTATTATTATTATTATTTATATAGAAAACATTAGAGGATAGGGAAGATAAATTTCGTAACCACATCAAAATAATTACTATAAACATATATGATATTAAAGAGAGAGAGAGTTCAGAATGTTAGAGGTGCCTGGAGCTGGAGTCCCTGGAGACTTGATCTTCGCTTTATAAGCTGAGAACATCAGCTAAAGGTCGTGATATTTGCCTAAGATAACAGGGGTACACGGTGTCGCTGCTGGTGGTGCTGCTGGTGGTGCTGCTGCTGGTGCTGGTGGTGGTGCTGGTGCCACGATCAATACACTTCATCCATAACCCATCAAACCCACAACATAATGAAATTATACCCCTCCATTAATTGCATCTGATACATTATTCACCTATGCTCTAACAGTGACGAATATAAATGCTTTCCACAGAGCACCTGGCATTATTGTCAAGGAAATGCCACACCTTTGGAGACCAAACATTGCCTGTGGAATGACAGGTAAGATGACTCGATATCGTATTAACACAGCTTCAAGCAAATCACTGTATGGATAGGACTCAAACCCATGGCAATAATCATATATAATTCACGGGAGGGGATTGGTGAAGAAAAACGACACAATACCGTGACTGCAACGATACACAAACAACCCGGGACTGACGACGTTGGTCCGACTTGGACCATTTACAAAGTCACACTGTGATTTTGTAATGTGCTGGTTATTTGAGTAAAGGCGATATTTCCTATATTTGCCACCTTATTTTCCTCATTATCACCTTATTTTCCTTATTATCACCTTATTTTCCTTATTCTCTCCTTCTGTTTCATGATTATCATCTCTATCTACATTCTTCTTTATTCTTGTATCTTTACATGCGTCTTTCGTGACCCATTAATTTTCAATCTGTCTTTCTTCTCAGAGGTCCGTGACCCCCACACGGGGGATCAGTGACCCCAAAGAGGTAACATGACTCCTAAACAGGGGTCCATGACCCCTGCAAATGTAACATGACTCCTAGATAGGGGTCCATGACCCCCACAGAGGGACCATGACTGCCAAACAGGGATCCACGACCTCCAGAGAGGGTGCATGACCCCACAGATAGATCGTGACCCCCAGAGAGGGGTCCACGACCCCAAGTCTGGTAATTTGGGAGACTGGGCGTCCTGACTCCCGGAGTTTACTATGATACAAAGTAGTGAACTTTTAACATTTTCTTCCTGTGAGAAAGTGAGTCTCTCTCTCTCTCTCTCTCTCTCTCTCTCTCTCTCTCTCTCTCTCTCTCTCTCTCTCTCTCTCTCTCTCTCTCTCTCTCTCTCTCTCTCTCTCTCTCTCTCTCTCTCTCTCTCTCTCTCCTCTCTCTCCTCTCCCTCTTCCATCACTTCACTCTCCTCCTCCTCTCACTCTCCCTCTTCTAATCTTCCTCACTCTCCCTCACTCTCTCTCTCTCTCAGGAGCGGTAACTCGACCCCTGTAACCTCAAATAGGTGAGCACACTCCCTCATTCTCCGCCATGACTACCCCATAACTTGCTTCCCCCATCACCAGTTACAGCTTAAAGCTTTCTTCCTCTTCTCCTAGCTTTACAGCTTAACCTTTCTCTTATCTTATTCTCCCCTTCCTGAATAATCTGTCTCTCTGTCTCTCTCTCTGTCTGTCTGTCTGTCTGTCTGTCTGTCTGTCTGTCTGTCTGTCTCTCTCTCTCTCTCTTCTTTCTCTCTCTCTCTCTCTCTCTCTCTCTCTCTCTCTCTCTCTCTCTCTCTCTCTCTCTCTCTCTCTCTCTCTCTCTCTCTCTCTCTCTCTCTCTCTATGTCTCTCTGTCTCTCTGTCTGTCTCTGTCTCTGTCTCTCTCTGTATCTGTCTCTCTGTCTCTGTCTCTTCTGTCTGCTCTGCTCTGTCTCTCTCTATCTCTCTCTCTCTCTCTCTCTTTTCTCTCTCTCTCTCTCTCTCTCTCTGTCTCTCTCTCTGTCTCTCTCTGTCTGTCTGTCTCTCTCTCTCTGTCCCCTCTCTGTTTCTTATATATATATATCTATATATATATATATATATATATATATATATATATATATATATATATATATATATATATATATATATATATAATATGTGTGTGGGTGTTATAATCATGGTAAGCGCTAAACCTGTATGAGTTATCTAACGATACTTGTTGGAATGTGGAGGTGGGGGTTAGAGGAGGTGGAAGTTGGGGTTAGTGGAGGTGGGGTTTGTGGAGGTGGGTGTAAGAGGAGGTGGAAATGGGGGGTAGTGGAGGTGGGGGTTAGTGGAGGTGGGTGAAAGAGGAGGTGGAAGTGAGGGTTAGTGGAGGAGGGGGTGAGAGGAACTGGGGGTTAGAGCAAAAGTGAAATTAAACCCAAAATTCCAGCACTTGGTTAGAAATTCACGTCAATGGTAGCAAGAAAATTCTATATGGAGGTGTGCCTCGTCTTTCCCAGCAAATTCATGATGATGACGGTGAAATTAAGGCAATTTGCTTAAACAAAGAGGCAATATTAGCTGGTGTGCTTAACCTGCCTAACATAAACACAGCAGCAACCCTCTGTGGGATCCAGGAGGCCATGGGTTTAAACCCCACCTAAACACGATAAAAATAACAAATATAGAATAAAATGTTGACCCTGATCACACTCCAACAGCTCGTCAAGTCCCAAAAAACATTCGTCTCTACTCACTTCTATTTTAAAGCTCTGGATAACTCAGGGCAAAACGTTAAAACAGACAGGAGTGAGTGGAGACGAATTGTTTTTGGAACGTGACGAGCTGTTGTTGTGTGAGCAGCGTAATATTCACATTATGGATAGATTGACACATGTGCAACAATTGGGGATCTTTATTGAGGAAACGTTTCGCCCACACAGTACCTTCACTAGTCCAATACTGGCTGGCGAAACGTTTCCTCAATAAAGATTACCAGATGTGGCACCAGTGTTTCGCTCTTTAACTTGTCGGGTTCCTGAACCATTTATTATTCACTATATTTTCTCTCCTAGGAACCAGAGAATGTGAGATCTGATTCAAACCTTTAAGATATTCAATGACTTCGACACAAACATAATATAATAATAATAATAATAATAATAATAATAATAATAATAATAATAATAATAATAATAATAATAATAATAATAATAATAATAATAATAATAATAATAATAATAATAATAATAATAATAATAATAATAATAATAATAATAATAATAATAATAATGTTTATTTCTAGCAGTACATGACACAACTTATACAGACCATAGCTGACATCAGTGAGATACTGTATATAAAGTCCCTGGTTATGTAGAGCATTTCCCGCAACTTAGGTTAATTTTGTCCCAGGATGCCACCCACACCTGTCGACTAACACCCAGGTACCTATTTACTGATATGTGAACAGTGACTGCAGGTGTAAGGTAACTAACACCCAGGTACCTACTTACTGCTAGGTGTCTTAAAGAAACACATCCTAATGTTTCAAGCTGTACCGGGGATCGAACCACGGACCTCAGTGTGTGAGCTGGGTGCGCTACCAACCTATTTACGAGATCACACACTGGGGTCCGTGGTTCGATCCCTGGTAAGGGTAGAAACAATGGGACGTGTTTCCTTAAGACACCTACTGTCCATGTTCACCTATCAGTAAGTAGGTACCTGGGTGTTAGTTGACTGGTGTGAGTGGCATCCTGAGGGACAAAATTAACCTAAGCTACCAGAAATGCTCTGTATAACCAGGGGCTTTCTATACAGTACGTCATTGATGTCAGCTATGGTCTGTATAAGTTGTATCATGTACTGGTAGAAATAAACATTATTATTATTAGTAGTATTAGTAGTATTTTTCTTGTATCTATTATATCTATCATGAAAATACTCCAGTTCACTTTATTTCTATCGTATCTTCTTTTATTCTTAAAGTGAGTTTCATACAGTTGAGTTACTTAACCGTATTTAATATGCATGGTTACAGTCATGACTGATTTCTACTGTAACTTACAGTCAAACTTGAAATAATAAGATATTACAATGACCTCAATGGGAACAAGTCACTTTGTCTGACCTCTCTCCCTCTTTATAGAATTATTATCATATTTCATGTTATTCTTCACCATTATTATGCTCTTCCATCCACTAAAATATTCCGTCTTTGTGTTTAATTAGTCTTTCTTGAATATTTATTCAGTATTCGCCTTATTATGCTCTTTCTCGGTGTCTCTTTTTCTATTCTCTAGTCTCCCTCTTTCTCAGATTTATTTCTAGCTTTGTTTATCTGTGCTTTCTGTGACCAGTGAAAAGGCGGGGCCAGGAGCTATGAATCGACCCCTGAAACTACAGTTAGGTGAGTACACATAAACAGAATCCATACATAGCTTTAAGAAGAGGTACGGTAAAGCTCATGGAGCAGGGAGAGAGAGTTGCCCTAGTAAGGACCAACGAAGAGGCGGGACCTGGAGCTACGATTCGACCTCTACAACCACAAATAGGGGATAACAAATATGTGAGAACACACAAGCACAAAGGTTTGCAACAAGACTAGTCCCGGAGATAAGGGGTATGTCCTACCAGGAGAGGTTAAGGGAAATCTACCTGATGACACTGGAAGACAGGAGGGATAGGGGGGACATGATAACGACATATAAAATACTGAGAGGAATTGACAAGGTGGACAGAGACAGAATGTTCCAGAGATGGGACACAGCAACAAGGGGGCACAGTTGGAAGCTGAAGACTCAGATGAATCACAGGGATGTTAGGAAGTATTTCTTCAGTCACAGAGTGGTCAGGAAGTGGAATAGTCTGGGAAGTGATGTAGTGGAGGCAGGATCCATACATAGCTTTAAGAAGAGGTATGATAAAGCTCATGGAGCAAGAAGAGTGATCTAGTAGCGGCCATTGAAGAGGCGGGGCCAGAAGCTGTGACTCGAACCCTGCAACCACAACTAGGTGAGTATACACACACACACACACACTTGACAGAGTGAGAGAGAGAGAGAGAGAGAGAGAGAGAGAGAGAGAGAGAGAGGAGAGAGAGAGAGAGAGAGAGAGAGAGAGAGAGAGAGAGAGAAATAATTTAGACACAGGTGCACATAAGTAGAATTATCATACCAAGTAACATGTAAATTACCCAGGATAAGCCAAAGAAAGTTAAAGTGACTTATTTCCATTGTGGAAAGAGAATATACCAGACTGCAGATAAGAAGACAATAATTAAAAGAGATACAGGTCACGTGTTGATGGGTGACCCAGCCAGTAAAACTCTGGAGGTCACAGGAAGAGAAAACACAGAATGAGATATTTATGCATTATATTGGAATCGTTATTGAGGCAACGTTTCGCCACGCATTGGCTTCATCAGTCCAATACTGAACATATTGTTTCCAGACTGAGGGACTGATTACCTCAAACTACTACTCTCCTTACACCGTTCTTCTTTGTATTGGACTGATGTTTCTTCAATAAGTGTCTCATTTCTCAGCTTGTCGATTTTCTAAACGATGTATCACAACTTCGATGTCATCAGTCCATCAACCTTGGAGAAAAAGTATTTAAGGTGGTCAGTCCCTCATCCTGGAGAAGAGCTGAACTCTTCTTCAGCTTGAGGGACTGACCACCTCAAATACTTTTTCTCCAAGGTTGATGGACTGATGAAATCATGTTTATTTCACTACTACACCTCCTATATTTAACTGAAGAAGCCTTCTGTGTGTACCTGGAGAGGGTTTCGGGGGGTCAACGCCCCCGCGGCCCGGTCTGAGACCAGGCTTCATGTAGGCGACACCCAACTGTCGCACATGTGTCTTAATCTTCAACTTCTAGATATTTAATACCATTTATAACAATAAAATTAAGCTGCCAGAAGAGCTGACCACAACTAAATCAATGTTACCAGACTTTACATCACCGTAGGTAGTTAGAGAATGGACGAAGATATTGCATGACCCTATCACAGGGATCTCCTGGAAGTTACTAGAGATGGGACGACTATCAAACGGCTGAAAAGCTGTAAATGTGGGCCCTATATACGAGCAGAGGGATGCGCAAGACCACTGTAACACACGCTAGCAACACTCACAATGTATGCTCTCCAAATATTTTTGGAAAACAAATTCAGGAAAAGGAAGGTAAATCCTACCTCTTGAACCTACTAGAGATCTATTAAAACTAACAGAGGCTAAGAAAAATAAACCAGGATAGTTAGATTGCAAATTCTTTGACTACAAGAAAATCCTTGATAAAGTATCCAAACTGTAATTGACTGACAAATTTCAGGAGCAAACTGGAACTATGTTTTGC
This sequence comes from Cherax destructor, assembly GCA_009830355.1. Lineage (NCBI taxonomy): Eukaryota > Metazoa > Arthropoda > Malacostraca > Decapoda > Parastacidae > Cherax > Cherax destructor. The sequence continues at coordinate 72,903 of WNWK01006266.1, read as the reverse complement.
AGAAGATCAAGAAATACCTTGAGAACGGAAGACAGCTTTTCCAAGATGGAAAAGTATAATGAATGGGTACCCTCAAGAATCAGTAACAGGGTTATTAACATTGTCAGAATATGTGAAGGACTTGCCAGAGAATTGTTGTTTGTAAGTGACTTGAAGAGAATGGTAAGAATAGGAACGCAAGAATGTGTGTGTGTAGTTACCTAATTGTGGTTGCATGGGTCTAGTTATAGCTCCTGGCCCCACCTCTTCTGTGTGTGTGTGTGCTTCTGTTTGCTTAATTTAAACACAAAAGAACATTGAAGCAACACTAGAGAGAAAAACAGAAAATAAACACGAGTTCACGAACAAAATAACAATAAAAATAATAATGATAATAATCGTATTTTAATTATACTGACATAATAACTTATTGAGACGATGATAAAGAAGCAATAAATTTCGAAAATAAACAGATAGTGAGGTAAACGAGGGGGAAATAAGGAAATAAGGAAGAGCAGGAGGTAAGTGGAGAATTGGGTAAATACTTGACTCTGAATTGAGCTCCTTGAGACATAAATGAACTCCTCAAGAACCCTTGCAACTCTGTGAGGGGTTCATCCCAACCCATGAATACTTAACAATATTGATATTCACTATATAAATAAATAAGTTTGTAAATTAGCGTAATGTAGATAGGAATAGATGGGAATAGCAGTGTTATAGTTGTTATTGGTGTGTTGTGGTGTGTTGTTTTGGTGTGTTGTGGTGTGTTGTGGTGGTGTGTTGTGGTGTGTTTTGGTGGTGTGTTGTGGTGTGTTGTGGTGTGTTGTGGTGTGTGTTTGGTGGTGTGTTGTGGTGTGTTGTGGTGGTGTGTTGTGGTGTGTGTGGTGGTGTGTGTGTGGTGTGGTTGTTGGTGGTGTTTGTGGTGGTGTGTGTGGTGTGTTGTGGTGTGTTGTGGTGGTGTGTTGTGTTGGGGTGGTGTGTGTGGTGTGTTGTGGTGTGTGTGGTGGTGGTTGTGTTGTGGTGGTTGTGGTGGTGTGTTGTGGTGTGTTGTGGTGTGTTGTGGTGTGTGTGGTGGTGTGTGTGGTGTGTTGTGGTGTGTGTTTGTGTGTGGTGTGTGTGTGGTGTGTTGTGGTGTGGTGTAGTGGTGTGGTGTGGTGGTGTGGTTGATGGGTGTGTGTGGTGTGTGTGTGTGTGTGGTGGTGGTGTGTTGTGGTGGTGTTGTTTGGTGGTGTGGTGTGTGTGTGGTGTGTTGTTGTTGGTTTTTGTGGTGTGTGTGTGGTGGTGTGGTTGTTTGTGGTGGTGTGTTGTGGTGTGTGTGGGTGTGGTGGTGTGTTAATGGTGTGGTGGTTGTATGTGTGTGTGGTGTGTAGTGGTGGTGTGTTGGGGTGGTGTGTAGTGGTGGTGTGTTGGGGTGGTGGTGTGCTGTATTGATGGTGTGTGTTGTGGTAGTGGTGGTGATGGAGTGTTGTGATGGTGTGTGGTGGTGGTAGTGTATTGTGGTGGCAGTGGTAGAGGTACTGTTGGAAGTGGTGCTGGCACCTGGTATGATTGTTATTGATGCTGGCGCTGGTACTGTTGTGATGTTAGTGGTGCTGGCATTGTTTTCGTTAGTGGTGCTGGCGCCGGTACTGTTGTTAGTGGTGCTGGCACCGGTACTGTTGTTGTTAATGGTGCTGGCGCTGGTACTGTTATTGTTAGTGGTGCTGGCGCCGGTACTGTTATTGTTAATGGTGCTGGCGCTGGTACTGTTATTGTTAGTGGTGCTGGCACCGGTACTGTTGTTGTTAATGGTGCTGGCGCTGGTACTGTTATTGTTAGTGGTGCTGGCACCGGTACTGTTGTTGTTAATGGTGCTGGCGCTGGTACTGTTATTGTTAGTGGTGCTGGCGCCGGTACTGTTGTTAGTGGTGCTGGCACCGGTACTGTTGTTGTTAATGGTGCTGGCGCTGGTACTGTTATTGTTAGTGGTGCTGGCGCCGGTACTGTTATTGTTAGTGGTGCTGGCGCCGGTACTGTTGTTGTTAGTGGTGCTGGCACCGGTACTGTTGTTGTTAATGGTGCTGGCGCTGGTACTGTTATTGTTAGTGGTGCTGGCGCCGGTACTGTTATTGTTAGTGGTGCTGGCGCCGGTACTGTTATTGTTAGTGGTGCTGGCGCCGGTACTGTTGTTGTTAATGGTGCTGGCGCTGGTACTGTTATTGTTAGTGGTGCTGGCGCCGGTACTGTTATTGTTAGTGGTGCTGGCGCCGGTACTGTTGTTGTTAGTGGTGCTGGCACCGGTACTGTTGTTGTTAGTGGTGCTGGCGCCGGTACTGTTGTTGTTAGTGGTGCTGGCGCCGGTACTGTTATTGTTAGTGGTGGTGGCGCCAGTACTGTCGATTTAAATACTTTAGAGATAACGAAAACGATGATGCAACATAAATGTGGATGAAAACTCCATTGAAAACATAATCATAAAATATCAGAATACATTCAACACCTGTCACTGTTCACCTAGCAGTAAGTAGGTACCTGGGTGATAGTCACCTTACACCTGCTGTCACTGTTCACCTAGCAGTAAGTAGGTACCTGGGTGATAGTCACCTTACACCTGCTGTCACTGTTCACCTAGCAGTAAGTAGGTACCTGGGTGATAGTCACCTTACACCTGCTGTCACTGTTCACCTAGCAGAAATTAGGTACCTGGAAGTTAGTAGACTGGTTAGGGTGGCATCCTGGGGACAAAATTAACCTAAGTTACGGGAAATGCTCTACATAACCAGAGACTTTTTATATAGTATGTCATTGATGTCAGCTATGGTCTGTATAAGTTGCACCATGTGCTGGTAGAAATAAACATTATTATTATTGTTATTATTATTATTATTATTATTATTATTATTATTATTATTATTATTAATATTATTAGTATTAGTAGTATTAGTAGTAGTAGTAGTAGTAGTAGTAGTAGTAGTAGTAGTAGTAGTAGAAGTAGTAGTAGTAGTAGTAGTAGTAGTAGTAGTAGTAGTAGTAGTAGTAGTAGTAGTAGTAGTAGTAGTAGTAGTAGTAGTAGTAGTAGTAGTAGTAGCAGTAGTAGTAGTATTGAATAAACATTTAGCATAATGTAATATTGAAGTCATTAGTCCACTATGATTTCTTGTAGTAGCAAAAATAATAGAGTAGTAGCAGTAGTAGACGATGTAGAACTAATGGTAGTAGTAATGGAGGTAGTAGTAGTAGTAGCAGAAACAATAGCATAGTAGGAGTACAGGTAGTAGCAGTCGTCGTAGTAGTAGTAGTAGCAGTAGTAGTAGTACTAGTGTTAGTAAAAGTAGAGGGAGTAGTCGTAGTACTTCGTCATACTGGTAGTAGTAGTGGTAGTACTAGTAGCATTAGTAGAAGTTGTAGAAGCAATAAAGTAGTATTTGAAGTAGTCGTATTAGTAGTCGTAGAAGTAGTCGTATTAGTAGTCGTAGAAGTAGTCGTAATAGTAGTCGTAGAAGTAGTCGTATTAGTAGTCGTAGAAGTAGTCGTAATAGTAGTCGTAGTCGTGCGTGATGGAATATGAGAGGGAAACATCGCTTTTTCTCTGTATTTGACTGATGAAGTCACGGGCGGGCGAAACGGTGCACAAAAGTCTCAGTCTTCAACTTATCAGGTTTCGACACCATTTCTATCGCAACTATCATATAGAATAGTGTAGCAAAACTGCTGGTGTTCCCACAATGTAACTATCATATAGAATAGTGTATCAACACACTGCTGGTGTTCCCACAATGTAACTATCATATAGAATAGTGTATCAACACACTGCTGGTGTTCCCACAATGTAACTATCATATAGAATAGTGTATCAACACACTCCTGGTGTTCCCACAATGTAACTATCATATAGAATAGTGTAGCAACACACTGCTGGTGTTCCCACAATGTAACTATCATATAAAATAGTGTAGCAACACACTGCTGGTGTTCCCACAATGTAACTATCATATAGAATAGTGTATCAACACACTCCTGGTGTTCCCACAATGTAACTATCATATAGAATAGTGTAGCAACACTGCTGGTGTTACCACAATGTAACTATCATATAGAATAGTGTAGCAACACTGCTGGTGTTCCCACAATTTCACTATCATATAAAATAGTGTTGCAACACTGCTTGTGTTTCCTCAATGTAACTATCATTTATAATAGTGTAGCAACACACTGCTGGTGTTCCCACAATGTAACTATCATCTAGAATAGTGTTGCAACACTGCTGATGTTTCCACATTAGTCATCATCATCAGCATTATCATTATCTTCATCATTATAGTCATTATCATCATTCTCATTATAATCATTATCATCATCATCATCATCCCTCTTCTCCACACATTCATCATTCAGGTTGTCCTAAATCAACACATGTATGGATTCTGCTCTCCTGTCTTCATTAATTATTCTTATTTCCCATAAGTACAAATATTTCTTGTCCTGGCTTGCCCTTGGCCCGTTCCAAATCCTGGCCTGCATTTGGCCCGTTCCCAGTCATGGCCTTCCTTGGCCCGTTCCCAATCCTGGCCGCCCCTTTCCCAAACCCTGGTGGCCCTCTCTTGGCCAGTTGCCAAATTCAAAGGCGATTTCTGTTGTTGAATTAAGATGTTTTAACCTAGAATGTAAGGCACAGTGGGTATCTGACCCTACCACACACACACACACACACACACACACACACACACACACACACACACACACACACACACTCACACACTCACAAAGAGGTATGATAAGGCTCACTGAGCAGGGAGTGGACCATGTAGCTACCAGTGAAGAGGCGGGGCCAGGAGCTATGAATCGACCCCTGCAACCACAATTAGGTGAGTACAATTAGTTGAGTATACACACACACAGGAATTTTTACCTTCCCAAAAACACACGTAATTTAAACTATTCCAGTTTTTACCATCAATTCTTCAAGTACATTAGCAGTGAACATATCCTGGTAAAGTGCTTGAATTTCAATTGCTCTTCCTCGAAATTCGTTTTTTAAAGATGATTCGGCGTTTCATAACATGCGAAAATTTTGTTTTAGCCCTGTCTTTTATATGAGGCAGTGGGATATATACACACTGGTCGTAATATGTTTGTTTACTGGCATTATGCTGTTGTCTGTGTGGCTGGATTTTGTGTTGGGTGAGAGAGAGAGACACACAGACAAACAGAAACAGAGAGAGACAGACAGAGAGAGTGTGGCACCAGGGAATCTTGGCAAATCTGCAAGCACTAGGAGTTGCAGGCTCTACACTATGTCTCCTCAGTGATTACCTTCATGATAGATCTCTAAGGGTAGTTCTCAATGGAACAGAGTCATCAAGACATCCTATTGGTGCAAGTGTTCCACAAGGAAGTGTGCTGGGACCATTGTTATGGAATGTCTACTTCAATGACCTTCATCTCATCCCAGAATTTCATGCATATGCAGACGACTGTACTCTGACATTTACTTACCCAAGAGAGGAAATGCTAGCTGCTCTAAGCTACATCAATTACCAGCTAAGAGCTATATCAGCCTGGGGAAACCGATGGCAGGTAACATTTGCTCCGGAGAAAACACAGATGATGATGGTCTCTAGGCATCATGATGGTAATGTCAGAGCAGTAGTCAGAATGAATGGGGGAGTGATGGTATCCCAACTTGATATCCTTGGGGTAAAATTTGACTTCAAACTGACCATGAAGAACCACGTTGTAAATCTTCCAAACAAGGCGGCCAGGAAGCTTACAGCACTTCGACGTATCTCGCATCTGCTCGACAGTAGAGGTTGCAAGATTCTGTACGAGGCACAAGTACGCTCACACCTTGAGTATGCTCCACTTTCTTGGACTGCCTGCCCTCAGTCTCATCCGCGACTTCTTGACAGAGTAGACGACTCATCTCTGGCCTGGACCCAGCCTGGATAGATCTGCCATTTCAGCAGAGCCTTCAACACAGGAGGGATGTGAGCGGTGTTGTTGATATGTACAAGGCCAACATCGTCAAAGTACCACACTTGGCTCCACTCCGAGGACAGCGAGAAGTGAGCTTCTACACCACAAGACGGGCAGCAAGCAGCAACTTCACTCTGTACCTTTTCCAGAACATCACTTTATCTGAGATCATTTATCCCCAGGATGACTCGAGTCTGGAACACATTCGTACAGCATAATGATGTCAACGAGATGAAGTCAGTAAATCAAATGAAAATGCTGGCCCACAGATGGCTCCAACTTCATCCTGTTCCCTACTTGTATGTCTCATAACAATAAAAATGCTTTTAAATATGCTGATGTAGGTAACAGTTCTTAAATTGTGAATAAAGTTTGGAACTTTAACGTAACATTGTAAAACCCTGTGTAAAAGAGAAAGAGAGAGACAGACAGACAGGCATACAGAGAGAGAGACAGACAGACAGACAGGCATACAGAGAGAGAGACAGACAGACTGACAGGCATACAGAGAGAGAGAGAGAGACAGACAGACAGGCATACAGAGAGAGAGAGACAGACAGACAGACAGGCATACAGAGAAAGAGAGAAAAAAAAGAGGGTGAGAGAGAGAGAGAGAGAGACAGACAGGCATTCAGAGAGGGAGAGAAAAAGAGGGTGAGAGACAGAGAAAGAGGGAGAGAGAGAGACAGACAGACAGACAGGCAGACAGACAGACAGACAGACAGACAGACAGACAAACAGACAGACAGACAGACAGACAGACAGACAGACAGACAGACAGACAGAGACAGAAAATTAAAGAAATATTAAAATTTTCATTTGTTTATGAGAGAGAGGAGAAAGAGAGAGAGAGAGAGAGAGAGAGAGAGAGAGAGAGAGAGAGAGAGAGAGAGAGAGAGAGAGAGAGAGAGAGAGAGAGAGAGAGAGAGAGAGAGCGATATCAGCATTGAAATTATGTAATTTGTCTATAATTCTAATAAATATTAATCACCATTATCATAATAACTGTCTAAAATAAACAAATATAACAATTTTACCACAATCAGTATTCACTAATACTCTGCGTTATTTATAATTACTAAATAATTCAATATATAATAACAATATATTATTATTATATATGATAATCTAAAATTTATTTCAATACCTATCATAAATTTTTAGATACATTCAATAATTAGTCAGAAAAATTATTTTAACTAATTTATGAAGTGGCATATAACATTATTATTATTATTATTATTATTATTAGTAGTAGTAGTAGTAGTAGTAGTGGTAGTAGTAGTAGTAGTAATAGTAGTAGTAGTAGTGGTGGTGGTGGTAGTAGTAGTAGTGTAGTATATTGTGTTAGCTAGAATAGATTGTCTCATAAAGTTGGTGGCCTAGAACAGAGAAAATTTCTCATATAACCTGTTTGCCAGAAGGAGTTGACATTACAGTTTCCATCACTCAATCTGTTCTGCCATGAAGTGGCAGTTGACTTACTTAGACACCTCAGGACTGTAACATCCTCACTCATCCTTCAGTGTGCAGGTACTGTACTTCCCACCTCCAGGACTGTAACATCCTCACCCATCCTTCAGAGTGCAGGTACTGTACTTCCTACCTCCAGGACTGAAACATCCTCACCCATCCTTCAGAGTGCAGGTACTGTACTTCCCACCTCCACGATTGTAACATCCTCACCCATCCTTCAGAGTGCAGGTACTGTACTTCCCACCTCCACGACTGTAACATCCTCACTCATCCTTCAGTGTGCAGGTACTGTACTTCCCACCTCCAGGACTGTAACATCCTCACTCATCCTTCAGAGTGCAGGTACTGTACTTCCCACCTCCAGGACTGTAACATCCTCACCCATCCTTCAGAGTGCAGGTACTGTACTTCCCACCACCAGGACTGTAACATCCTCACTCATCCTTCAGAATGCAGGCACTGTACTTCCCACCTCCAGGACTGTAACATCCTCACTCATCCTTCAGAGTGCAGGCACTGTACTTCCCACCTCCAGGACTGTAACATCCTCACCCATCCTTCAGAGTGCAGGCACTGTACTTCCCACCTCCACGACTGTAACATCCTCACCCATCCTTCAGAGTGCAGGCACTGTACTTCCCACCTCCAGGACTGTAACATCCTCACTCATCCTTCAGAGTGCAGGTACTATACTTCCCACCTCCAGGACTGTAACATCCTCACTCATCCTTCAGAGTGCAAAGACTGTACTTCCCACCTCCTGGACTGTAACATCCTCACCCATCCTTCAGAGTGCAGACAGTGTACTTCCCACCTCCAGGACTGTAACATCCTCACCCATCCTTCAGAGTGCAGGTACTGTACTTCCCACCTCCAGGACTGTAACATCCTCACTCATCCTTCAGAGTGCAGGTACTGTACTTCCCACCTCCACGACTGTAACATCCTCACCCATCCTTCAGAGTACAGGCACTGTACTTCCCACCTCCAGGACTGTAACATCCTCACCCATCCTTCAGAGTGCAGGTACTGTACTTCCCACCTCCACGACTGTAACATCCTCACCCATCCTTCAGAGTGCAGGTACTGTACTTCCCACCTCCAGGACTGTAACATCCTCACCCATCCTTCAGAGTGCAGGTACTGTACTTCCCACCTCCACGACTGTAATATCCTGACCCATCCTTCAGAGTGCAGGTACTGTACTTCCCACCTCCACGACTGTAACATCCTCACCCATCCTTCAGAGTGCAGGTACTGTACTTCCCACCTCCAGGACTGTAACATCCTCACTCATCCTTCAGAGTACAGACACTGTACTTCCCACCTCCAGGACTGTAACATCCTCACCCGTCCTTCAGAGTGCAGACACTGTACTTCCCACCTCCAGGACTGTAACATCCTCACTCATCCTTCAGAGTGCAGGTACTGTACTTCCCACCTCCAGGACTGTAACATCCTCACTAATCCTTCAGAGTGCAGACACTGTACTTCCCACCTCCAGGACTGTAACTTCCTCACCCATCCTTCAGAGTGCAGACACTGTACTTCCCACCTCCAGGACTGTAACTTCCTCACCCATCCTTCAGAGTGCAGGTACTGTACTTCCCACCTCCAGAACTGTAACTTCCTCACTCATCCTTCAGAGTGCAGGTACTGTACTTCCCACCTCCAGGACTGTAACTTCCTCACCCATCCTTCAGAGTGCAGGTACTGTACTTCCCACCTCCATGACTGAAACTTCCTCACTCATCCTTCAGAGTGCAGGTACTGTACTTCCCATCTCCAGGACTGTAACATCCTCACTAATCCTTCAGAGTGCAGACACTGTACTTCCCACCTCCAGGACTGTAACTTCCTCACCCATCCTTCAGAGTACAGGCACTGTACTTCCCACCTCCACGACTGTAACTTCCTCACCCATCCTTCAGAGTGCAGACACTGTACTTCCCACCTACAGGACTGTAACATCCTCACTCATCCTTCAGAGTGCAGGCACTGTACTTCCCACCTCCAGGACTGTAACATCCTCACTCATCCTTCAGAGTACAGGCACTGTACTTCCCACCTCCAGGACTGTAACATCCTCACTCATCCTTCAGAGTGCAGACACTGTACTTCTCACACTCCATTACAACACCAAGTTACAAAAATAATTTGCCTCTACTCTCAACTATAATTATCATTATTTTCCACTCTTATCTAACCTGTTCACACAAGCCTGTTGGATGTCCAAGCCCCCTAGCACTCAAAGCCTCCTTAACCACCTCCCTTCAACCTTCCCTGGGATGGCCCCTTCTCCTCTCTTTCTTTTTATACACTCATACTCATCCTATTTTGCTCTATCCTCTCTAAGTGCTCAATCCACCTCAACAACTCCTCTTAAACCCTCAGGATAATACTTTACAAACAACGCACCGCTACGAATTATCTGTATAATAATAATAATAATAATAATAATAATAATAATAATAATAATAATAATAATAATAATAATAATAATAATAATAATAATAATAATAATAATAATAATATAATAATAATAATAATAATAATAATAATAATAATAATAATAATAATAATAATAATAATAATATAATAATAATAATAAGTAATAATATATATAATAACTCTAATGATAAACTTATAGGTAATACTCGACATAGTGACATACTACTATAAGAATAGTCTGATGTAGAGCATTTCCCACAACTTAGGTTAATTTTGTCCCCAGGATGCTACCCACATCAGTCCACTAACACCCAGGTACCTACTTACTGCTAGGTGAACAGGGACAGCAGGTGTCTTAAGGAAACACGCCCTAATGATTCCACACATACCGGGGATCGAACCACGGACCTCAGTGTGTGCGCTGAGTGCGCTACCTACCTAGCTCGACATCTCCACTGCCTCCACACTCCTCCTCTTTGGCTGCAACGTTTAAAACCCATGCTTCACACCCATACAACAGTCTTGGTACCACTATACTCTCACACATTCCCCTCTTTGCTTCCACAAACTCCTCAATTGTATATATCTCTGAGTGAATATACACCAAGAAGTATATATCTCTCAGTGTATATACACCAAGAAGTGTATATCTCTCAGTGTATATACACCAAGAAGTGTATATCTCTCAGTGTATATACACCAAGAAGTGTATATCCTCAGGTATATACACCAAGAATGTATATCTCGTAATATACACAAGAGTGTATACCAGTATATACCCAGGTATCTTAGTGATATACACCAGATGTAATCTCCAGTATTACACCAGAGGTATCTCTCTATATCACAAAAGTTTAATCCCATGATTACACCAAAAAATCTCTGTGTATACACCAGTATATCTTCAGAATCCCGGTTACCAGTTATAACCAATGTATATCTCTATGATATACACCAGAAGTTTATCTCAGTGTATATACACCAAGGGTATATTCAGTGTATATCACCAAGAGTTTTTATGTTCCAGATGACCCATATAACACAAGAAGTGTATATCTCTCAGTGTATATACCCAAGAATGTATATCTCCAGTTATATACACCAAGAGTGTATATCTCTAGTTATATACACCAAGAGTGTATATTCTCAGTGTATATACACCAAGAAGTGTATATCTTCAGTGTATATACACCAAGAAGTGTATATCTCTCAGTGTATATACACCAAGAAGTTATATTCTCAGTGTATATCACCAAGAAGTATATATCTCTCAGTGTATATACACCAAGAAGTGTATGTCTCTCAGTGTATATACAACAAGAAGTGTATATCTCTCAGTGTATATACTCCAAGAAATGTATATCTCCCAGTGTATATACACCAAGAAGTGTATATCTCTCAGTGTATATACACCAAGAAGTGTATATATCTCAGTGTATATACACCAAGAAGTGTATATCTCTCAATGTATATACACCATGAAGTGTATATCTCTCAGTGTATATACACCAAGAAGTATATATCTCTCAGTGTATATGCACCAAGAAGTGTATATCTCTCAGTGTATATACACCAAGAAGTGTATATCTCTCAGTGTATATACACCAAGAAGTGTATATCTCTCAGTGTATATACACCAAGAAGTGTATATCTCTCAGTGTATATACACCAAGAAGTGTATATCTCTTAGTGTATATACACCAAGAAGTGTATAGTTCTCAGTGTATATTCACCAAGAAGTATATATCTCTCAGTGTATATACACCAAGAAGTGTACATCTCTTAGTGTATATACAACAAGAAGTGTATATCTCTCAGTGTATATACACCAAGAAGTGTATATCTCTCAGTGTATATACACCAAGAATTGTATATCTCTCAGTATATATACACCAAGAAGTGTATATCTCTCAGTATATATACACCAAGAAGTGTAAATCTCTCAGGGTATATACACCAAGAAGTGTATATCTGTCAGTATATATACACCAAGAAGTGTATATCTCTCAGTATATATACACAAAGAAGTGTATATCTCTCAGTGTATATACACCAAGAAGTGTACATCTCTTAGTGTATATACAACAAGAAGTGTATATCTTTCAGTGTATATACACCAAGAAGTGTATATCTCTCAGTATATATACACAAAGAAGTGTATATCTCTCAGTGTATATACACCAAGAAGTATATATCTCTCAGTGTATATACACCAAGAAGTGTACATCTCTTAGTGTATATACAACAAGAAGTGTATATCTCTCAGTGTATATACACCAAGAAGTGTATATCTCTCAGTGTATATTCACCAAGAAGTGTATATCTCTTAGTGTATATACACCAAGAAGTGTATATCTCTCAGTGTATATACACCAAGAAGTGTATATCTCTCAGTGTATATACACCAAGAAGTGTATATCTCTCAGTGTATATACACCAAGAAGTATATCTCTCTCAGTGTATATACACCAAGAAGTGTATATCTCTCAGTGTATATACACCAAGAAGTGTATATCTCTCAGTGTATTTACACAAAGAAATGTATATCTCTCAGTGTATATACAACCAGAAGTGTATATCTCTCAGTGTATATACACCAAGAAGTGTATATCTCTCAGTGTATATACACCAAGAAGTATATATCTCTCAGTGTATATACACCAAGAAGTGTATATCTTTCAGTGTATATACACCAAGAAGTGTATATCTTTCAGTGTATATACACCAAGAAGTGTATATACACCAAGAAGTGTATATCTCTCAGTGTAAATACACCAAGAAGTGTATATCTCTCAGTGTATATACACCAAGAAGTGTATATCTCTTAGTGTATATACACAAAGAAGTGTATAGTTCTCAGTGTATATACACCAAGAAGTGTATATCTCTCAGTGTATATACACCAAGAAGTGTATATCTCTTAGTGTATATACACAAAGAAGTGTATAGTTATCAGTGTATATACACCAAGAAGTGTATATCTATCATTGTATATACACCAAGGAAAGTATTGCCCAGAGAGATTGTTTTTAGATGAAGAATATATGCAAGTCCTTGTGAACAATCTGTCTGTCTCTCACTAACTCTCACTGTCTCTCACTAACTCTCACTGTCTCTCACTATCACCAACTCTCACTAACTCTCCCTGTCTCTCACTATCTTTCACTGTCTCTCACTATCTCTCACCGTCTCCTCGCTGTCTAATCACTGTCTCTCACTATCACTGTCTCCTCCCTGTCTCTGTCTCACTATCTCTCAGTATCTCCTCCCAGTCTCTAACTGTCTCCTCCCTGTCTCTCACTGTCTTCTCCTTGTCTCTCACTGTCTCCTCCCTGTCTCTGTCTCTCACTGTCTCCTCCCTGTCTCTGTCTCTCACTGTTTCCTCCCTGTCTCTCACTGTTTCTGTCTCACACTATCTCTGATTGTCCTCTCCCTGTATCTCACTGTCTCTGTCTCTCACTGTCTCCTCCTTGTCTCTAACTGTCTGTGTCTCTCAGTGTGTCCTCCCTGTCTCTCACTGTCTCTGTCTCTCACTGTCTCCTCCCTGTCTCTCACTGTCTCATCAAAATGTTTAGCTTCTCTTTTATTTTTTGCTCCACGTACAAACTGGGATTCCACACACAAACTGCAAGATATATTCACTGAGAGATATACATCTCACTTTATATACGCCGTGAGTAGTATATATCTCTCAATGTATACTCGCTGAGACTTGTGAATCATTGTATATACACTGAGCTGTGAATCTTTCAGTGTATATGATGAGAGGTGAGTATATACCCTCAGAGGTCTGTATCTCTTAGTGTATATACCCTCAGAGGTCTGTATCTCTTAGTGTATATACCCTCAGAGGTCTGTATCTCTTAGTGTATATACCCTCAGAGGGGTGTATTTCCGTTTACATACATTGAAAACTGTGTATATCAGTGTATAAATACTGAAAGTATACTTTAATCCTTATTTTAGGTGGTGTACAGGTGACATGCAGCCTTAATGGCCATCGTGTAGTAGATAGATTTCAAACCAGGTGAACCAAACACTCAACTTCTCTCAGAGAAATAGCAAATTGAACCGCAATTCTGTCTATCTGTGTTCATTGTCGTGTAGTTAAGAAATTTCCAAGGAAAAGTTCCAGAAGAAAGTTTTATTTGGGCATTTTGGGTTCTGTGTTCAGTGGAACTTTGTCCCAGTGAGAACTTGTTCAGTTTGTAGATTTTGTGATCGTATATGTTCCAATATATTTTTAAAAGTATCGGTAATTCTTTTTAGATTTTGCCAGCGAAGTGGCTGGTTTATTGTGTACCTCATATCCATCCTGTGGATGGTAGTGGTTAGTTTATTGTGTACCTCATATCCATCCTGTGGATGGTAGTGGTTAGTTTATTGTGTACCTCATATCCATCCTGTGGATGGTAGTGGCTAGTTTATTGTGTACCTCATATACATCCTGTGGATGGTAGTGGTTAGTTTATTGTGTACCTTATATCCATCCTGTGGACGGTAGTGGCTAGTTTATTGTGTATCTCATATCCATCCTGTGGACGGTAGTGGCTAGTTTATTGTGTACCTCATATTCATCCTGTGGACGGTAGTGGCTAGTTTATTGTGTACCTCATATTCATCCTGTGGATGGTAGTGGCTAGTTTATTGTGTACCTCATATCCATCCTGTGGATGGTAGTGGCTAGTTTATTGTGTACCTCATATCCATCCTGTGGACGGTAGTGGCTAGTTTATTGTGTACCTCATATCCATCCTGTGGACGGTAGTGGCTAGTTTATTGTGTACCTCATATCCATCCTGTGGATGGTAGTGGCTAGTTTATTGTGTACCTCATATCCATCCTGTGGACGGTAGTGGCTAGTTTATTGTGTACCTCATATCCATCCTGTGGATGGTAGTGGCTAGTTTATTGTGTACCTCATATCCATCCTGTGGATGGTAGTGGCTAGTTTATTGTGTACCTCATATCCATCCTGTGGATGGTAGTGGCTAGTTTATTGTGTACCTCATATCCATCCTATGGATGGTAGTGGTTAGTTTATTGTGTACCTCATATCCATCCTATGGATGGTAGTGGCTAGTTTATTGTGTACCTCATATCCATCCTATGGATGGTAGTGGCTAGTTTATTGTGTACCTCATATCCATTCTGTGGATGGTAGTGGCTAGTTTATTGTGTACCTCATATCCATCCTGTGGATGGTAGTGGCTAGTTTATTGTGTACCTCATATCCATTATGTGGATGGTAGTGGCTAGTTTATTGTGTACCTCATATCCATCCTATGGATGGTAGTGGTTAGTTTATTGTGTACCTTATATCCATTCTGTGGACGGTAGTGGCTAGTTTATTGTGTACCTCATATCCATCCTGTGGATGGTAGTGGCTAGTTTATTGTGTACCTCATATCCATCCTGTGGATGGTAGTGGCTAGTTTATTGTGTACCTCATATCCATCCTGTGGATGGTAGTGGCTAGTTTATTGGGTACCTCATATCCATCCTGTGGATGGTAGTGGCTAGTTTATTTTGTACCTCATATCCATCCTATGGATGGTAGTGGCTAGTTTATTGTGTACCTCATATCCATCCTGTGGATGGTAGTGGCTAGTTTATTGTGTACCTCATATCCATCCTATGGATGGTAGTGGTTAGTTTATTATGTACCTCATATCCATCCTGTGGATGGTAGTGACTAGTTTATTGTGTACCTCATATCCATCCTGTGGATGGTAGTGGCTAGTTTATTGTGTACCTCATATCCATCCTGTGGATGGTAGTGGCTAGTTTATTATGTACCTCATATCCATCCTGTGGATGGTAGTGGCTAGGTTATTATGTACCTCATATCCATCCTGTGGATGGTAGTGACTAGTTTATTGTGTACCTCATATCCATCCTGTGGATGGTAGTGGCTAGTTTATTGTGTACCTCATATCCATCCTGTGGATGGTAGTGACTAGTTTATTGTGTACCTCATATCCATCCTGTGGACGGTAGTGGCTAGTTTATTGTGTACCTCATATCCATCCTGTGGACGGTAGTGGCTAGTTTATTGTGTACCTCATATCCATCCTGTGGATGGTAGTGGCTAGTTTATTGTGTACCTCATATCCATCCTGTGGATGGTAGTGGCTAGTTTATTGTGTACCTCATATCCATCCTGTGGATGGTAGTGGCTAGTTTATTGTGTACCTCATATCCATCCTGTGGATGGTAGTGACTAGGTTATTATGTACCTCAAATCCATAATCTGGACGGTAGCACAAGCGCATATTGATACACAATAGGCCTTGAAACTAGGCCTATAAAAGGGTTAAAGGAGTATATCTGCATTTACATCTACAGTTCACTTATCTGTTACAAGCAAATTTAGGAAATTTGCTTAATATATCTGTTATCTTATTTTCATTATGTCTCTAATTCGTTAGGATATAGTTTGCCTCCCGTAGGCTTTGAGAATATTCAAAACGCCTATCTTGGAAGCCTAAATCTGGGTTTAAAATACAAATTGCATATTTTAGTCAATGTATTATGTCCACTAATCCTTCCTGAGGGATTTTTAAAAATGGCAAAATCTCTATACTAGAGGACGATAATCAGCAGTTGTCGTGTTGGGCTGGATTTAAGATTTTTATAAATGGTTCAGAGAACTGACAGCATGATGAATTAGATACTTGTGCATCATTTAGGTGTCTGTATTGTGGAGACTTTTTGTCAACCAGTCGTCAGTCCAGTATAGAGAAGAACGGTTGAAAATTAGGAGTTTGAGGTAATCAGTCCCTCAGCCTGGAGTCGATTTAATCAGTTCACCAATCTTGAAAAAGTGGCTTATGTACAGCCAACAGGTGAGATGAAGCAGTCGTAGACAGTGTCACCTTGGATAAATCCACAGGTGAAAAAAGTTCAACATATGTGTTTATGTTCATGCAAGTTTGCCAGGACGGGTGCTGGCCCGGGTCTTCATGTGGTGACCCAGCAGTGGCTCCCAAAGTGTCGGAGTTCGTACAAGTGGAATACCTTTTGCAGCCCTATGACAGGGGCTGAGAAGGAGCTTAATATACTACTGTAGACAGGTGAGTTGAAGCAGTTGTAGACTGTGTCACCTTGGACAAATCCACAGGTGGAAGATCTTTAATACGAAGAATTGAGACACATAAGCAACATATGGGAATCTTTATTAAAGAAACGTTTCGCCCCACAGTGGCTTCATCTGTCCAATACAAAGCAGGACGTATATCACATCTTCAATACTTTAGAAAAATACAAAATTTCTGTTTCTTCCACTGAATTCTCGCATGCTTATTATCCTACGTAAGACTTTCCCTGTGCTTCGAAAAACCCATGAAATACCCATTCCGAAGGCATCATTCTACCCGGGTTTGAGCTGCGTGCAAGATTTTCCCCAAGACAAATTTCGCTGAGAGGCATTTTTGGCCATTAATGTGGAATGATGCAGAGTAATGGAGGGGTAGGAGGGAATAATGGCCCATTATCTCGTGTCGGAGGGTAAGCTATTCGTTTTAAGAGGCGCCCTTTCGGAATTAATAAGAATTTACACCAGTCTGGCTGTAATTGCCTCAAACAATGGGGAGAATTTTCTACAGTGGCTGCATAGGCAAGGTGGTCGCCAGAGAGCCTAGCATTCTTACACTGTTGTCTCAGTTCCAAGACTGAGACAAACCTATACACTGAGAGAGATACACTTCCTGGTGTATACATACTGAGATGTATACACTTCTTGATGTATATACACTGAGAGAGATACACTTCCTGGTGTATACATACTGAGATATATACACTTCTTGATGTATATACACTGAGAGATATACACTGAGAGAGATACACTTCCTGGTGTATACATACTGAGATATATACACTTCTTGATGTATATACACTGAGAGATATACACTGAGAGAGATACACTTCCTGGTGTATACATACTGATATATATACACTTCTTGATGTACATACACTGAGAGATATACAGTGAGAGAGATACACTGAGAGAGATACACTTCCTGGTGTATACATACTCAGATATATACACTTCTTGATGTACATACACTGAGAGATATACACTGAGAGAGATACACTTCCTGGTGTATACATACTGAGATATATACACTTCTTGATGTATATACACTGAGAGATATACACTGAGATACACTTCCTGGTGTATACATACTGAGATATATACACTTCTTGATGTATATACACTAAGAGAGATACACTTCCTGGTGTATATATACTGAGATATATACACTTCTTGATGTATATACACTGAGAGATATACACTGAGAGAGATACACTTCCTGGTGTATACATACTGAGATATATACACTTCTTGATGTATATACACTGAGAGATATACACTGAGATACACTTCCTGGTGTATACATACTGAGATATATACACTTCTTGATGTATATACACTGAGAGATATACACTGAGAGAGATACACTGAGAGAGATACACTTCCTGGTGTATACATACTGAGATATATACACTTCTTGATGTATATACACTGAGAGATATACACTGAGAGAGATACACTTCCTGGTGTATACATACTGAGATATATACATTTCTTGATGTATATACACTGAGAGATATACACTGAGAGAGATACACTTCCTGGTGTATACATACTGAGATATATACACTTCTTGATGTACATACACTGAGAGATATACACTGAGAGAGATATACTTCCTGGTGTATACATACTGAGATATATACACTTCTTGATGTACATACACTGAGAGATATACACTGAGAGAGATACACTTCCTGGTGTATACATACTGAGATATATACACTTCTTGATGTACATACACTGAGAGATATACACTGAGAGAGATACACTGAGAGAGATACACTTCCTGGTGTATACATACTGAGATATATACACCTCTTGATGTATATACACTGAGAGAGATACACTTCCTGGTGTATATATACTGATATATATACACTTCTTTATGTATATACACTGATATGCACTTCTCGGTGTATATACACTGAGAGAGATACACTTCCTGGTGTATACATACTGAGATATATACACTTCTTGATGTATATTATCTTATATACACTTCTTGGTGTATATACACTGAAAGATATATACTTCTTGGTGTATATATACTGATATATACACACGTCTCTGTGTATATCGCACAGAAGAGTGAGTTAAATTATGCCCGTGAGAGGAGAGAGATAAAGGTGGGTTGAGGTGGGTTAAGGTGGGTTGAAGTGGGTTGAGGTGGGTTAAGGTGGGTTGAGGTGGGTTGAGGTGGGTTAAGGTGGGTTGAGGTGGGTTGAGGTGGGTTGAGGTGGGTTGAAGTGGATTCAGGTGGGTTGAGGTGGGTTGAGGTGGGTTGAGGTGGGTTGAGGTGGGTTAAGGTGGGTTGAGGTGGGTTGAAGTGGATTCAGGTGGGTTGAGGTGGGTTGAAGTGGATTCAGGTGGGTTGAAGTGGATTCAGGTGGGTTGAAGTGGATTCAGGTGGGTTGAAGTGGATTCAGGTGGGTGGAAGTGGATTCAGGTGGGTTGAGGTGGGATGAGGGGTGAGATGGAGGTAAGTTTAGGACAGTGTACTGGGGTGGAGGTGGGGTGGTGGTTACAGTGTCCTGGGGTGGAGGCGGGGTGGTGGTTACAGTGTACTGGGGTGGAGGCGGGGTGGTGGCTACAATGTACTGGGGTGGAGGTGGGGTGGTGGTTACAATATACTGGGGTGGAGGCGGAGTGGTGGTTACAGTGTACTGGGGTGGAGGTGGGGTGGTGGTTACAGTGTCCTGGGATGGAGGTGGGTTGTTGGTTACAGTGTCCTGGGGTGGAGGTGGGGTGGTGGTTACAGTGTACTGGAGTGGAGGTGGGTTGGTGGTTACAGTGTTCTGGGGTGGAGGTGGGTTGGTGGTTACAGTGTCCTGGGGTGGAAGTGGGGTGGTGGTTACAGTGTACTGGGGTGGAGGTGGGGTGGTGGTTACAATGTACTGGGGTGGAGGCGGGGTGGTGGTTACAGTGTACTGGGGTGGAGGCGGGGTGGTGGCTACAATGTACTGGGGTGGAGGTGGGGTGGTGTATACAGTGTCCTGGGGTGGAGGCGGGGTGGTGGTTACAGTGTACTGGGGTGGAGGCGGGGTGGTGGCTACAATGTACTGGGGTGGAGGTGGGGTGGTGGTTACAATATACTGGGGTGGAGGTGGAGTGGTGGTTACAGTGTACTGGGGTGGAGGCGGGGTGGTGGTTACAGTGTACTGGGGTGAAGGTAGGGTGGAGGTTACAGTGTACTGGGGTGGAGGTTGGATGGTGGTTACAGTGTACTGGGGTGGAGGTTGGATGGTGGTTACAGTGTACTGGGGTGGAGGTGAGGTGGAAGTTACAGTGTACTTGGGGGGTTACAGTGTGCTGGGGTAGGAGTTACGGTTTACTGGGGTGGCAGTTACGGTGTACTGGGGTGGCAGTTACGGTGTACTGGGGTGGGAGTTACAGTGTGCTGGGGTGGCAGTTACAGTGTGTTGGGGTGGCAGTTACAGTGTGCTGGGGTGGGAGTTACGTTGTACTGGGGTGGCAGTTACGGTGTACTGGGGTGGCAGTTACAGTGTGCTGGGGTGGGAGTTACGTTGTACTGGGGTGGCAGTTACGGTGTACTGGGGTGGCAGTTACAGTGTGCTGGGGTGGGAGTTACGGTGTACTGGGGTGGGAGTTACGGTGTACTGGGGTGGCAGTTACAGTATACTCACCTAATTTTGGTAGCAAGGGTTCGAGTCTCAGTTCCTTTCCCCATTTCTCTCTCCTGGCTTCCTGAGCCCTATCATACCTATTCTTAAAACTATGTAAGAATCCTGCCTCTACCACTTCACTGTTTAATTCATTCCACTTTCTGACCACTCCAACGCTAAAAAAATACTTCCTGACATCCCTGTGTGCCTTCATGTATCTGAAACTAGTCGCTCAAACAGATCACACTGTCTACCCTGTCAAATTTTCTCAGTATTTTGTACGTCGTAATCATGTCTCTCCTCTAATTGTAGTCAGGTTTAGCTCCTCTAACTTCTCCTCATAGTTCATACCCGGCAGCTCTGGGGCTATTTTCGTTGCAAAGCTTTGCACTTTTTCCAGTCTTTTTACGTGCATTATTAGGTGAGGGCTCCATGCTGGCGCTGCATACTCAAAGATGAGCCTGACATATGTCATGTATAGGGTCGTGAATGTCTCTTAAATTTACCAGTCTCCCGTTTCTTGCATTGGTTATTGAGTTGATGTGTACCTCAGGTGACATGCTTGGAACTATGTTCACCCCGAGGTCCTCTTTAAGGGAGGTTCGCAGTCATGGTCCTCTCTAGTCTGTACTCTGCTTCCGGTCATCTTTGCCCTTCCCTTATTTTCACAACTTTATTTTTGCTGAGGTTAAATTCTAACAGCCACTTGTCAGACCAGTTCTGCAGCTTGTCCAGCTCCAAAGAAAGTTTTCCTGGTCTGATCCTGTTTGTATTCTGCTCATTAGTCTCACACCATCTGACTCGATCTCCTCATTTAATTTACACCACAAACATCACTGGTCCAAGTACTGACCCTTGTGGAACTCCACTCGCCACACTCACCCATCCACACACCTCCCCGTTGTTTCTCCTGATCCACTGTGATGCTTTCC
This sequence comes from Cherax destructor, assembly GCA_009830355.1. Classification (NCBI taxonomy): domain Eukaryota; kingdom Metazoa; phylum Arthropoda; class Malacostraca; order Decapoda; family Parastacidae; genus Cherax; species Cherax destructor. Next base: position 51,385 of record WNWK01006266.1, on the reverse strand, counting down.
CTTTTATTTCTGCCTGTTCCTCTAGCTCTTATACCAGTTTTTCCTGTGGTACTGTGTCAAACGCTTTCTTACAGTCCTGAAATATACAGTCCACCCATCCCTCTCTTGCCTAACTTTCGTTCCCTTGTCGTAGAACTTTAGCAATTTTGTGAGACAGGATTTACCGTCTCATAAAACGTTTTAGTTACCTAAAATGACTCAGGTGCAACTAATGCGACAATTTATCGTGGCAAGGTTTCGCTCTCCAGGAGAAGCCGTCGGAGATAACGGCTTGACAAAGCTCATGGAGAGCGAAACGTTGCACTTGTGTCCATTTAACCTAACATTTTGTCAGTAATTCTACCAACATTATTACGTTTTAGTTGTTAATGGCTCCATTTCTCTCCAGGTGCCCTAATGCTATTCTCATTATATTCTTCTCCATTACCTAGCATACTAAGCATGTCAGTGACACTGACCTGCACCTCATTGCTTCCTGTCTGTCTTTTTTTTTTTTTAAATCTAGGACTAGATTTTCTGTTTTCCAGGCCTCTGGTAATTACCCTTTATCAAGTGACCTGTTCAAAATTGCCGCTAGTGGGTCACACCTTGCAGAACCTACAAAATATATATGGTCCCATTGTGTGTATTGTGTCCAGTGCTTGCTGGTGCACTCTCCCCCTATGACTCTCTGGTAATGTCCCTGATTCCGCTAAAAATAACTCCATAAATCTTTTCTTTGGCTCCTCACAGACTTCCTGGGCATTCCTAATGAGCTCTCCTCCTTCCTTCTGCCTTATTACTAAGTCCTTCCCAGTTTTCGTCTTCCTGGTGTAACTGTGTAGCCTCTTTGCCTCAGATGTGGGTTTCGATCCTATCTCAATCTCAAACTGTGGTCCAGCCTCTCTTCTTACTCTAGTTATTCGCTCCTGGTTCATTCCTTGTTCGTTCCTGGTTCATTCCGGGTTCGTTCCTGGTTTATTCCTGGTTCGTTCCTGGTTCTTTGTATTCTCACGTTGTTCCATGTTCTTGTTCCAGGATGAGGTACGGGATATAGAGAGGTGCAAGGTGACAGGGAAGGGATTACAGAGTACTGTTGATCCAGCAGGTAACAGAATAAATCATCACAAACGGCTCTCTTTTGACTCAACAGGTAAAAGTAACTCAATCATTACCCAAACGGCTCCTGTTGACCCAATAGTCAACAGAGCAGCTCATCATCACCCAGACGTCTGCTGCTGGCCCACCCGTTAACAGTTATTTATCTGACAGCTCTATAACAGAGGCTAACAGAGCGACTGTGGGATTTAAATGAGTTAGCAGATAATTTATTAAACACTTAACTAGAATTATTACTTGACTCACAGCTTGTACGTGACGCTGTTAGTTAACAGTTAATACTTAGTTAACAGTAAATACTTAGTTAACAGTAAATACTTAGTTAACAGTAAATACTTAGTTAACAGTAAATACTTAGTTAACAGTAAATACTTAGTTAACAGTAAATACTTAGTTAACAGTAAATACTTAGTTAACAGTTAATACTTAGGTAATATTTAGTTAATATACCTGGAGTATAACTGGAGGGTGTTCCGGGGGTCAACGCCCCCGCGGCCCGGTCCATGACCAGGCCTCGTGGGGGATCAGGGCCTGATTAACCAGGCTGTTACTGTTGGCCGCGTGCAAACTGACGTACGAACCACAGCCCGGCTGGTCAGGTAATGACTTTGAAGACAGCCAGGGGTCTATTTGTAATCCCCCTTATGTATGTTGGGAGGCAGTTGAACAGTCTTGGGTCCATGACACTTATTGTGTTGTCTCTTAGCGTACTAGTGGCGCCCCTGCTTCTCATTGGGAAAATGTTGCATCTCCTGCCGAGTCTTTTGCTTTCGTAGGAAGAGATTTTCGTGTGCAGATTTGGGACTAATCCCTCTGTAATTATCCAGGTCAGGTATAAATTATAAAGTATCTTTATCACCTGCGTTCCAAGGAGTACTGGTCAAGGACTTCAACCATTCCCAGTCATTAGGTGCTTATGTACTTATATGCAGGAAAGTTCTGATATTGCCAGTCTGCTTGCCTTCCTTGAAGGTTCTTAATCACAATATTCATCTAGAGAGACAAGTGATTTAAGAGAAGAACATGTTGGATTCTTTTGAAGGTTCTCGATTATCCATCCAACCCATTATTTAGCAGATGGAGGGAGAAATGTGTGATTGAAAGTGAGATCTGATATATAGGTCGAGAGGGAGAAAGGAGAGAGAGAGAGAGAGAGAGAGAGAGAGAGAGAGAGAGAGAGAGAGAGAGAGAGAGAGAGAGAGAGAGAGAGAGAGAGAGAGAGAGGTAACATTGGTTTAATATAAACATCTTTCTATATACGCCAAATTTACGATATCGATTTCTAATTAGTAGTTCGAATTTACTCCGTAAAATTTGATTTGTTTAATAACCAATTTGCATAGTAAATAGCGACGCGATATCGGTTTAATGTAGCGTTTGTGGCTGGCTAAAATACACTCTAATAGCCGTATGTCAGAAGGGTGAACAAATCTACACAATGGGTGGTTTGTTGGGATTAAAGCTTATTGAGTGTATGAGGGGGTCACTAAGGCTGTGTTTCACATGTATACTACTCCTCTGGGAAGCTTTCACATGTATACCACTCGTCTGGGAAGCTTTCACATGTATACCACTCGTCTGGGAAGCTTTCACATGTATACCACTCGTCTGGGAAGCTTTCACATGTATACCACTCGTCTGGGAAGCTTCCACATGTATACCACTCGTCTGGGAAGCTTTCACATGTATACCACTCGTCTGGGAAGCTTTCACATGTATACCACTCGTCTGGGAAGCTTTCACATGTATACCACTCGTCTGGGAAGCTTCCACATGTATACCACTCGTCTGGGAAGCTTCCACATGTATACCACTCGTCTGGGAAGCTTTCACATGTATACTACTCATCTGGGAAGCTTTCACATGTATACTACTCATCTGGGAAGCTTCCACATGTATACCACTCGTCTGGGAAGCTTTCACATGTATACCACTCGTCTGGGAAGCTTTCACATGTATACCACTCGTCTGGGAAGCTTCCACATGTATACTACTCGTCTGGGAAGCTTCCACATGTATACTACTCCTCTGGGAAGCTTCAATATGTATACCACTCGTCTGGGAAGCTTCAATATGTATACCACTCGTCTGGGAAGCTTTCACATGTATACCACTCGTCTGGGAAGCTTTCACATGTATACCACTCGTCTGGGAAGCTTTCACATGTATACCACTCGTCTGGGAAGCTTTCACATGTATACCACTCATCTGGGAAGCTTCCACATGTATACCACTCGTCTGGGAAGCTTCCACATGTATACCACTCGTCTGGGAAGCTTTCACATGTATACCACTCGTCTGGGAAGCTTCCACATGTATACCACTCGTCTGGGAAGCTTTCACATGTATACCACTCGTCTGGGAAGCTTTCATATGTATACCACTCGTCTGGGAAGCTTTAATCTTTAAAATTAAGCTTAAGCTCTCGTTGCGTATGCTCTATACGCATCTATTTGTACTCACTTATTTGTAATTGCAGGGGTCGATTCGTAGCTTCTGGCAACTCCTCTTTACTGGTCGCTACTAGGTGTCTCTCTCCCTGCTCCAAGAGCTTTATCATACCTCTTCTTAAAGCTATGTATGGATCCTGCCTCTACTACATCAATCTCCAGGTTGTTTCACTTCCTGACAACTCTGTGACTGAAGAAATACTTCCTAACATCCCTGTGACTCATCTGAGTTGCTGTGTCCCATCTTTGACACATTCTGTCGCTATTTACCCTGTCAATCCCTCTCAGTATTTTATAAGTGTGCACACATAGATAAGCAAACACACACACACACAAACACACTGTTCGCAGATGATGTGAAATTAATGAGGAGAATCACATCGGAAGAGGACCCAGCAGGACTTCAAACAGACCTGGACAAGCTTGACATCTGGTCTAGCAACTGGCTTCTCGAATTTAATCCCACCAAATGCAAAGTCATGAAGATCGGAGAACGCTGACAGAGTACAGGCTAGGTGGACAAAGGCTACAAACCTCATCAAAGCACGTCTCCGGAGGCACACATCAACCAGATAACTGCGGCAGCATATGGGCGACTGGCAAACCTAAGATTAGCGTTCCGTTACCTTAACAAGGAATCGTTCAAGACACTGTACACCGTGTACGTCAGGCCCATACTAGAGTATGCAGCACCAGTCTGGAACCCACACCTGGTCAAGCACGTCAAGAAATTAGAGAAAGTGCAAAGGTTTGCGACAAGGTTAGTTCCACAACTCAGGGGACTGTCCTATGAAGAAAGGTTGAGGGAAATAGGACTAACAACACTGGAGGACAGAAGGGTTCGAGGAGACATGATAACGACATACAAAATACTGCGGGGAATCGACAACGTAGATAATAACAGGATGTTCCAGAGAGGGAACACAGAAACAAGGGGACACAACTGGAAGCGCACTTCTTCAGCCACAGAGTAGTCAGGAAGTGGAATAGTCTAGCGAACGATATAGTGGAGGCGGGAACCATACATAGTTTTAAGACAAGGTATGATAAAGCTCATGGAGCAAGGAGAGCAGAGACCCAGTAGCGGACAGCGAAGAGGCGGGGCCAGGAGCTGAGTCACGACCCCTGCAACCACAATTAGGTGAGTACACACATACAACAGGCCTAGTGTCTAATCGACATGTGCCTAGAACACAATGGTAACTAACACACATATACACATGATAAAGCTCATGGAGCAGGGAGAGAGAGGACCTAGTAGCGGTCAGTGAAGAGGCGGGGCCAGGAGCTAAGTATCGACCCCTGCAACCACAATTAGGTGAGTACACATGCATGCAACAGGCCTAGTGTCTAATCGACATGTGCCTAGAACAAAATGGTAACTAACATAGGTGTTTGTTTGGTTGATAGCAACCATCCAGGGAGGAGCTACAGTCCTGACGTGAGACTACGAAAGAGAAACATGATAAATGTTTTGCACTCTGGAAGGATTTCAAATCGATTTGTGTCTCATGAATAGGTAAGATGTAAGGTAAGTCGTATAATTAATGCTATCATCATATAGTATACACTACGGTCAAGTGTATATATGCAAAATAACCACTGCGAAAAAATAGTGAATCCCAAGGGTTTTTGTGATTTCTTATATTATTAAGGAAGTGTTGGAGGGAGGGGGTGGAGGAGGTTTTGAATACTAGAGGCTTCATCTTCCAGCAAGGTGTTGTGAATATGATAACTCGGAGTGAAGACGAGTGGCTTTTGAGTTGACGTGTTGTTGGTGTGTATAGAAGGCAACAGTTATGAAGTGTTTCATAAAAACCAGTTAGCCGGACTCGAGTCCTGGAGCTGGGAAACAGTGCCTCGCTCTGAAGGATGGAGTTATTTGAACTGTGATGCTTGGGTACTTCTGACAAAACAGCTATTGAATGAATAATGATCAATGATTTTTTTTTTTTTTTTTTGGGAAATCACTTTACCTTCGTTGAAGACGGGTGGTATGATTAACTCCCTCCTCCAACACTCCCTCCTCCAACACTCCCTCCTCCAACACTCCCTCCTCCAATACTCCTCCTCCAACACTCCCTCAACAAAATACTTACGGATATATATATATATATATATATATATATATATATATATATATATATATATATATATATATATATATATATATATATATATATTATATATATATATATATATATATATATAGATGGGGTCCACCTCTGGTGTCAATTGTGGGACCCATTGCCTCGGAGAAGTGGATAAAAGACTTCAAGGAAGAATATTTAGATTTCTTTATGAAGATATTTGAATATTCCACTTCCCCTACCACCTTCTATATATATATATATATATATATATATATATATATATATATATATATATATATATATATATATATATATATAGCTTTGTCAATGTATATGTTAAATATCTGTCAAAATCTTCTTTGTTTACTTCTAAAGTTTAATCATCTGTATCCTTCCCAAAAATATATTTCTGTGTTATAATGGAACAACTTTGAACAAGGGGTAGGTTTTATGACCCTTCATCCCCACACTACCAATAGGCCGGGATCAAAGGGGTCATGACCTCTCTCTCCTTCCTACAGCTGTGAGGTGGAGGGATGGGTCATAAACCCGGTTGAAAGGACCAGATATAGTGGTATAAACCTTGGTAATAAATACCGACAAATTGGTTTAAAAAAACACGTAAGCAAACACTAGGACATATTTATCAAGAAACGTTTTGGTCCTGGGACCTTGATGTAATTAAGGTCTTAGTTTTTGCTCACGTGTCTTTCTAAAGCACAAAATGTGGTCTTTATATTTAGGTTCTTGTTAGGTTCTTGCAACAAACACACGAGGAATCCCTTGCAACAACATGCAACGATTCCCAATATTACTAATTCACTAATAATAAAAGTATGTCAACTGCTTTTGTTTCGCCCCTCACTATAAAAAAATTCGACAGGCAATTTTAAAATGGAAAGTGTTTGAAACTGGGCAGGGAGCTGGTCTCGAAAAGGCTGGCTTTGGTAGAGATTACGCCATATGGCTTTTGGTTCACTGGCGTGAACGTATTTTATAAAAGTGATCGGATTTCGTGCGGTCACTGCGCAATATCTTCCTCTTGTAATCTCGTGTACGAATTTCAACAGAACGATAGTAGATATATATTTTTTTACTCGGGAATGTAAAAAACATAAACAATACCGTGGCTGGAACAATTTAAAACTAACCTACAGAGAATGCAAGTAGTGAAATCGTGGTTGGAACAACTCACAACTAACCTTTAGTAACTCACAACTAATAGTAACAACTCACAACTAATAGTAACAACTCACAACTAATAGTAACAACTCACAACTAATAGTAACAACTCACAACTAATAGTAACAACTCACAACTAATAGTAACAACTCACAACTAACCTTTAGTAGCAACTCAAAATAGTGACTCTCCTTACAATTGCTGGTCGACAACCTCAACATATTTTCAATACTAACTCCCTTCAGGAATAATAATAATAATAATAATAATAATAATAATAATAATAATAATAATAATAATAATAATAATAATAATAATAATAATTGCGTTTACCCAGGAAACTCATAACTGGATAAAGAGTTGGATATATGATTTATTTTAAGTCAGTTTTGGCGAAAAATTTGAATTAGTGAATTTTCGACAAATCGTTTATTTGTTTATTTGAAGTATTTTTGAACTAACAAATGCACAGAGAGGTGTATGTCTCTCAGTATATATACACTGAGTATTTAATGTGCATTTTATGTATTAAACTATTCTTGACTGGCAGTGTTGTGAAAAGCAGATTTGAGGACCTTTCGAGTAACGCCATAGTGTATATACCATGATATATATACCATGGTATATTAATCATGGAATATATACCAAAGGATACCATGATACATATATATATATATATATATATATATATATATATATATATATATATATATATAAATCATGGTATCCTTTGGTATATATTCCATGGTGAATATACCATGGTATATATATATATATATATATATATATATATATACCATGGTATCCTATGGTGTATATACCATGGTACACCATGGTGTATATACCATGGTACCCCATAGTATATACCATGGTACCCCATAGTATATACCATGGTACCCCATAGTATATACCATGGTACACCATGGTGTATATACCATGGTACCCCATAGTATATACCATGGTACCCCATAGTATATACCATGGTACCCCATAGTATATACCATGGTACCCCATAGTATATACCTCATCCTGCAATAAATCTTCAATGTAAGATAGATAGTGTCATCAGTGAAGGGAAACTGAGAATATATTTCACTCTCTTTGAATTCCTTACTCTAGCTTATCCCCGTCTATCTATGTCTTATCCCCGTCTATCTATGTCTTATCCCCGTCTATCTCTTTCTTATCCCCGTCTATCTATCTTATCCCAGTCTATATGTTATCCCCGTCTATCTCTGTCTTATCCCCGTCTATCTCTTTCTTATCCCCGTCTATCTATCTTATCCCAGTCTATATGTTATCCCCGTCTATCTATCTTATCCCATCTATCTTATCCCAGCTCCTCTCAGGGGGTCGCAGATTCTGCGTTCGAATGTATTGTGAAGGAAGACTGCATTGTACCATGGTATAACAGAACTGTACCATGGTATAATGGAAATTTATTATGGTATATTAGAATTGTACCATGGTTTAACAGAACTGTATCATGGTATATTAGAATTATACCATGGTATAACAGAACTGCAATATTGTATATTAGAATTGTACCATGGTATAACAGAACTGTACCATGGTATATTGGAATTATACCATGGTATAACAGAACTGCAATATTGTATATTAGAATTGTACCATGGTATAACAGAACTGTACCATGGTATATTGGAACTGTACCATGGTATAATGGAACTGTACCATCGCATAACAGAACTGTATCATTGTATAATAGAACTGTACTACGGTATATTAGAACTGTACCATGGTATAATGGAACTGTATCATGGTATATTAGAACTGTATCATGGTATAATAGAACTGTACTACGGTATATTAGAACTGTACCATGGTATAATGGAACTGTATCATGGTATATTAGAACTGTATCATGGTATAATGGAACTGTACCATGGTATATTAGAACTGTACCATGGTATATTAGAACTGTACCATGGTATAATGAAGCTGTACCATGGTATTTTAGAACTGTGCCATAGTGTAATGGAACTCTACCATTGTACATTAGAACTGTACCATGGTATATTAGAACTGCACCATGGTATATTAGAACTGTACCATGGTATAATGGAACTGTACCATAGTATTTTAGAACTGTACCATGGTATAATGGAACTGTATCATGGTATATTAGAACTGTACCATGGTATAATGGAACTGTACCATGGTATATTAGAACTGTACCATGGCATAAGACAATTGTACCATGGTACAAATGAACCCGTCACACTCGTATCTTGTTAACCCTGGATCAGTTCAACTAAAACTCCTGAAATGCTGTAACTGCCGTGACTCTGTCGTGTACCGCTTGTACCCGCTGACCACGGCAGAATTTGATTGGCTGACACCAGTCAGGTGTTTACCTTTTCAGCTATTCATCCTGTTTGTCTATTGGCTGGATTCTCCCAGGAGCCAAGCTGAACAGCCAATCAAAAAGGCTTTTTTTTCGCTGCTTATACAAATGTAAACATTTGCTTACATTTCTTTCGTGGCTTCGAGTTCTTGTGTATATTCTGGGAGCTGTGTATGTTATCTGTGTATATACACTTAGATTGTGTATATTATCACTGTGTATATATATACACCGAGAGTTGTATATATTATTAGTTCATATACACACTGTATTAGTGTATATATTCAGAAAGTTGTGTATATTCTTAGTGCATACACTCTGAGAGTTTTGTATATTATCAGTAATTATACACCAAGTGAAAGAAGCTAACACGTTCAATCATTGAAAGAAGAATTCTGAAAGAAAGGTAAGTGATATGCTCAAGTATGTATGAATGTACTCATATATGTATGCATATATAATATATATATATATATATATATATATATATATATATATATATATATATATATATATATATATATATATATATATATATATATATATATATACCACGATAAACATAATACCATAACATTGTTCCATAATTCCATGCTACTATTGCATAAAACAGTTCCATAATACCATGGTACATTTAAATCGTCTATTTGTTCTACATTAATGAATCAAGAACAATATTTGTTGAGTAATGTTCGTGAGTAATGAAAGTGAATGAACTAGTGAACTTATAGAATGAAAAATTGTTGTAGAAAATATATTTACAATGTGAGGAGGAAAGTTGATGTTATCCAGAAACTTTGTGTAGTGGTTCAGTTACTCACTCAACTACGACTATTACTACTACTACTGCTGCTACTACTACTCTTACTACTACTACTACTACTACTATAACTGTTACTACTACTACTGCTGCTACTACTACTGATGCTGCTACTACTACTACTACTACTACTACTACTACTACTACTACTACTACTGCTGCTACTACTACTACTGCTACTATTACTAATATTATTACTACTACGACTACATCTTCAACTGTTACTATTACTACTAATATTACTACTACTATTAATACTGTTATTACTACTACTATTGATACTACTACTACTGTTACTACTACTATTACTATTATTACTACTACTATTACTATTATTACTACTACTATTACTACCACTGGTACTATTTCTACCACCATTTCTACTACTACTAATATTACTGCTACTACTGTAACTGCTACCATTCCTTCTACTACTATTACTATTACTACTGCTACTATGACTACCATTGCTATTAATACTACCACTATTACTACTATTTCTGCTACTACTACTACTACAACTACTATTACTTCATTATCATCTGTAAGTTCGTAAGTATGTGATCCTCATTACGTTAACATGGAGGTATTTTTGATTGGTGTACCTGGCCAAAAACGCAACAACTTCTCCTCCACATTTTTGCATACATAACGGGGATTTTTACTCCATACATTAAATTTTGCCCCGGGGCTTGTGGAAAGTGTCACTGTAACTCTCTTTGTGTTCCCACCAACTACAGTGTTGATGTAGTTCCCACCTGGTGTTGTATTTTCTGGTTTATCTTGTGGCTTTCTGGTGGTAAATATACTGAGGTCACCTGGGTATTCTAAATGTGGAGACGTTTCGCCAAACAGTGGTTTCATCAGTCCAATACAAAGAAGAATGGTAAAGATCAGAAGGAGTTTGAGGTAATCAGTCCCTCGACCTGGAGTCGATGTGTTCAGTCCATCAATCCATTACTACTTTCTCCTTTGTATTGGACTGATGAAGCCACTGTGTGGCGAAACGTTTCCTCAATGAAGATACCCAAGTGTTGCATATGTGTCTAATTTATCAACTTGTCGGTTCTCTGAACCATTCATCTACAGTCTACCTACTTGCCTGGAGGTAGTCTACCTACCTGCCTGGAGGTAGAGTCTACCTACCTCTCTGTTTATTTTTCCAGAGTCTACCTACCTGCCTGGAGGTAGAGTCTACCTACCTCTCTGGAGGTAGAGTCTACCTACCTGCCTGGAGGTAGAGTTTACCTACCTGCCTGGAGGCAGAGTCTGTGTTACCCACGGTATACTACCAAGGTAGCAATAGACACCATGGAATGTACTACAACTCCTGTGCTTCAAGGAGAAACCTCTTTACTGATGGGTCAGAGAGCCTGTGTGGTGATGCCTTAGCTGTAGCAGCTTAAGAGGCGCCTGATTTCCCCTGTCTCCTAATATCATGTTTATTTTTCCACTATAATCAACCTTGTCCATAATTACTATCGCATTTGCTTTGTTTCGTAAGGTGAAGTCCAGGATCTTTCCTTAATTCATGGTATAACTTAACAAATCTTTGAGGACAATTGTGTTGTAGAGGTCTGAGGGAAGATTTGTTAAGTTATACCATGAATTAAGGAAAGATCCTGGACTTCACCTTACGAAACAGACAAAGCAAATGCGATAGTAATTATGGACAAGGTAGATTATAGGGAAAAAATAAACATGATATTAGGAGACAGGGGAACTTACGTGCCCCTTAAAAAGCTTGTAGTGGACGTGGTAAACAGCGGCACCTTCTACCCTAACCCAAGATCCTTCCTTACCTCATTGTAGCCACCACAGTACAGTGGTACAGGGGTACAGTGGTATTGTTAGAAAACAGGGGAAATGACGTAAAACAGGGGAAATGACGTAAAACAGGGGAAATGACGTACTCCTTAAGTATTCTGTTATTGTGCACAGCAGCCATGAAATTCCTGTGTGTTCATTGCGTAGCTCTGCACAACCATCGTTGATAAAGAATTAGACACATGTGCAGTATCTGGGTATCTTTATTTGTAGACGTTTCGCCCACCAGTGGAGTTGAGAGCGCCGTAGTCTTCAAGATTACGGTGCTGTTTGCTATGTAGAAATCTATTCCCGCTGTTCTTATGGATGTTGATAATCATTATCAAGGTTAATTAACCCTTGAAAATTATTATTGATTTATCATTATTGTCGTGCGTCTTATACGATTGAATATACGGTAATTTAACATAATACTTCTATCATGCGTCTTATATGCCAGAAAATACGATAGTTTAGTTATAATATTTCTATAGTGCGTCTTATATACCGGAAAATACGATAGTTTACAGTTATGATACGTCTATCGTGCGTCTTATATACCAGAAAATACGATAGCTTACAGTTATGATACATTTATTGTGCGTCTATATGCCAAAAAATACGATAGTTTACACTTATGATACTTCTATCGTGCGTCTTATATTCCAGAAAATACGATATGTTTCAAACACACTTCGAACTTCGAAAATTGGATACAATTGTTCACGTGGCTAGAACCAAGAGTTCAAAAGAATTCATTACAGAGCAACTCACCTGGGCAGCGCTGGGAGTCAACTATATTGATCGCTGGACCTGTTTGTGACCGCACTCCTTAACTTCGTTTAGGAGAATTTGGGGTTAATTTCTTACTGGTAAATATCTTCATACTTTTCAGATAGTCAAGGCTATCAACACTACACTGAATACTTACACTGTGGGAACACCAACAGTGTTGCTACACTATTCTATATGATAGTTACATTATGGGAACACCAGCAGTGTTGCTACACTATTCTATATGATAGTTACATTATGGGAACAAAGACTTTGTGTTTCGCTGACATGTTCTGTCACAGGCTGGGGTTGAAATTTATCAGTCTGAGGTGAAAGATTTCAGGAGTGTCGGCTTGGGCTGGGAGACTTCAGCTGTATCAGTCTGAGCTGGGAGACGCAGAGTTGCAGTTACTATCACTTGACAGTTACCATCTTCCAGCAGAACTGCAGTTACTATCACTTGACAGTTACCATCTTCCAGCAGAGTTGCAGTTACTATCACTTGACAGTTACCATTTTCCAGCAGAACTGCAGTTACTATCACTTGACAGTTACCATCTTCCAGCAGAGCTGCAGTTACTATCACTTGACAGTTACCATTTTCCAGCAGAACTGCAGTTACTATCACTTGACAGTTACCATCTTCCAGCAGAGTTGCAGTTACTATCACTTGACAGTTACCATCTTCCAGCAGAACTGCAGTTACTATCACTTGACAGTTACCATCTTCCAGCAGAGTTGCAGTTACTATCACTTGACAGTTACCATCTTCCAGCAGAGTTGCAGTTACTATCACTTGACAGTTACCATCTTCCAGCAGAGTTGCAGTTACTATCACTTGACAGTTACCATCTTCCAGCAGAACTGCAGTTACTATCACTTGACAGTTACCATCTTCCAGCAGAGTTGCAGTTACTATCACTTGACAGTTACCATCTTCCAGCAGAACTGCAGTTACTATCACTTGACAGTTACCATCTTCCAGCAGAGCTGCAGTTACTATCACTTGACAGTTACCATCTCCCAGCAGAGTTGCAGTTACTATCACTTGACAGTTACCATCTTCCAGCAGAACTGCAGTTACTATCACTTGACAGTTACCATCTCCCAGCAGAGTTGCAGTTACTATCACTTGACAGTTACCATCTTCCCGCAGAACTGCAGTTACTATCACTTGACAGTTACCATCTTCCAGCAGAGCTGCAGTTACTATCACTTGACAGTTACCATCTTCCAGCAGAGCTGCAGTTACTATCACTTGACAGTTACCATCTTCCAGCAGAGTTGCAGTTACTATCACTTGACAGTTACCATCTTCCCGCAGAACTGCAGTTACTATCACTTGACAGTTACCATCTTCCAGCAGAGCTGCAGTTACTATCACTTGACAGTTACCATCTTCCAGCAGAGCTGCAGTTACTATCACTTGACAGTTACCATCTTCCAGCAGAGTTGCAGTTACTATCACTTGACAGTTACCATCTTCCAGCAGAGCTGCAGTTACTATCACTTGACAATTACCATCTTCCAGCAGAGCTGCAGTTACTATCACTTGACAGTTACCATCTTCCAGCAGAGCTGCAGTTACTATCACTTGACAGTTACCATCTTCCAGCAGAGCTGCAGTTACTATCACTTGACAGTTACCATCTTCCAGCAGAGCTGCAGTTACTATCACTTGACAGTTACCATCTTCCAGCAGAGCTGCAGTTACTATCACTTGACAGTTACCATCTTCCAGCAGAGCTGCAGTTACTATCACTTGACAGTTACCATCTTCCAGCAGAGCTGCAGTTACTATCACTTGACAGTTACCATCTTCCAGCAGAGCTGCAGTTACTATCACTTGACAGTTACCATCTTCCAGCAGAGTTGCAGTTAATATCACTTGACAATTACCATCTTCCAGCAGAGCTGCAGTTACTATCACTTGACAGTTACCATCTTTCAGCAGAGCTGCAGTTACTATCACTTGACAATTACCATCTTCCAGCTGAGCTGCAGTTACTATCACTTGACAGTTACCATCTTCCAGCAGAGCTGCAGTTACTATCACTTGACAGTTACCATCTTCCAGCAGAGTTGCAGTTACTATCACTTGACAGTTACCATCTTCCAGCAGAGCTGCAGTTACTATCACTTGACAGTTACCATCTTCCAGCAGAGCTGCAGTTACTATCACTTGACAGTTACCATCTTCCAGCAGAGCTGCAGTTACTATCACTTGACAGTTACCATCTTCCAGCAGAGTTGCAGTTAATATCACTTGACAATTACCATCTTCCAGCAGAGCTGCAGTTACTATCACTTGACAGTTACCATCTTCCAGCAGAGCTGCAGTTACTATCACTTGACAGTTACCATCTTCCAGCAGAGCTGCAGTTACTATCACTTGACAGTTACCATCTTCCAGCAGAGTTGCAGTTAATATCACTTGACAATTACCATCTTCCAGCAGAGCTGCAGTTACTATCACTTGACAGTTACCATCTTCCAGCAGAGCTGCAGTTACTATCACTTGACAATTACCATCTTCCAGCAGAGCTGCAGTTACTATCACTTGACAGTTACCATCTTCCAGCAGAGCTACAGTTACTATCACTTGACAGTTACCATCTTCCAGCAGAGTTGCAGTTACTATCACTTGACAATTACCATCTTCCAGCAGAGCTTCAGTTACTATCACTTGACAGTTACCATCTTCCAGCAGAGTTGCAGTTACTATCACTTGACAGTTACCATCTTCCAGCAGAACTACAGTTACTATCACTTGACAATTACCATCTCTCAGGATAGTCTATCCCATACACAGCAGAAATGGGCAATTTTAGACTCTCAAGAGAGAGAGAGAGAGACTTACATATAACTGTAAAATTCAATAGTGTAAATATTTTTATGAATTCCACGATGACGTGTAACATATTTGCCTCATTGAGAAGAGTATTTTAAATAGTTGTTATTGACTGTGTATGGATCATTTGCATAGAACTGTGCCGTTATTAATTTCTTATATTTCTAAAAGTATTAATTTTAGGATTCTCTTTATAAATAATATAACTAGTTTTTAATGGGGTGGAGTGGTAAGCCAGTGGAAGGTCTCGGTCAGATGACCAAAAGCTCCAGTGGCGGGTCACCATATGACATATGACTTGTGTCCTGTTTCCTGACCAATCTTACCTAACGTAGCGTTATACACACAGCATATACACCATGAGGGGTATATTTCTCTCAACGTATATATGCTCAGAATTTACTTTAATCCCTATTTTAGAAATTAAATATTCTTGTCTGGTGTTGACAAGGTCACATGCAGCCTTAATGACCTTCCTGTAGTCGATAAGCTTCAAACCCAATTAACCAAGTTCACATATGTTCTGATGAGTATATATCTGTCTTGGTGGGTATGTACCGAGAGCTACAGTGCATATTCACATGGAGGGATATATACACATGGAGTGATATATACACATAAGTGATATATACACATTTAGTGATATATACACATGGAGTGATATATACACATGGAGTGATATATACACATTTAGTGATATATACACATGGAGTGATATATACACATGGAGGGATATATACACATGGAGTGATATATACACATAGTGATATATACACATGGAGTGATATATACACATAGAGTGATATATACACATAGAAGGATATATACACATGGAGTGATATATACACATGGAGTGATATATACACATGGAGTGATATATACACATGGAGGGATATACACACATGGAGGGATATATACACATGGAGTGATATATACACATGGAGTGATATATACACATGGAGTGATATATACACATGGAGTGATATATACACATGGAGTGATATATACACATGGAGTGATATATACACATAGAGGGATATATACACATGGAGTGATATATACACATGGAGTGATATATACACATGAAGTGATATATACACATGGAGGGATATACACACATGGAGGGATATATACACATGGAGGGATATATACACATGGAGTGATATATACACATGGAGTGATATATACACATGGAGGATATATACACATGGAGGATATATACACATGGAGGATATATACACATGGAGGGATATATACACATGGAGGGATATATACACATGGAGGGATATATACACATGGAGGGATATATACACATGGAGGGATATATACACATGGAGGGATATATACACATGGAGGGATATATACACATGGAGGGATATATACACATGGAGGGATATATACACATGGAGGGATATATACACATGGAGGGATATATACACATGGAGGGATATATACACATGGAGGGATATATACACATGGAGGGATATATATATCTCAACTCATACACTTAGACTTGACTTGAATCACTATAGGCCTATCTTTTTGTTATTGATCATTGATGAATATGCGAAATGCAGCCTTAATGACCCTTAATGGCGATATGCTCTTAGCTAATTAACATTCTTTTTATTTTTGTATATATTCTGATAAGTGTGAGCGAAACGTCGTGGTAAGATGTAGGTGTGTATATCTCAGTGTATGTAGGTGTGTGTATCTCAGTGTATGTAGGTGTGTGTATCTCAGTGTATGTAGGTGTGTGTATCTCAGTGTATGTAGGTGTGTATATCTCAGTGTATGTAGGTGTGTGTATCTCAGTGTATGTAGGTGTGTATATCTCAGTGTATGTAGGTGTGTATATCCAGTGATGTAGGTGTATCTCAGTGTATGTAGGTGTGTGTATCTCAGTGTATGTAGGTGTGTTATCTCAGTGTATGTAGGTGTGTGTATCTCAGTGTATGTAGGTGTGTTATCTCAGTGTATGTAGGTGTGTATCTCAGTGTATGTAGGTGTTATCTCAGTGTATGTAGGTGTGTTATCTCAGTGTATGTAGGTGTGTTATCTCAGTGTATGTAGGTGTGTGTATCTCAGTGTATGTAGGTGTGTATATCTCAGTGTATGTAGGTGTGTGTATCTCAGTGTATGTAGGTGTGTGTATCTCAGTGTATGTAGGTGTGTATATCTCAGTGTATGTAGGTGTGTGTATCTCAGTGTATGTAGGTGTGTATATCTCAGTGTATGTAGGTGTGTGTATCTCAGTGTATGTAGGTGTGTATATCTCAGTGTATGTAGGTGTGTGTATCTCAGTGTATGTAGGTGTGTGTATCTCAGTGTATGTAGGTGTGTGTATCTCAGTGTATGTAGGTGTGTGTATCTCAGTGTATGTGAGTGTGTGTATCTCAGTGTATGTAGGTGTGTATCTCAGTGTATGTAGGGTGTGTATCTCAGTGTATGTAGGTGTGTGTATCTCAGTGTATGTAGTGTGTATCTCAGTGTATGTAGGTGTGTATCTCAGTGTATGTAGGTGTGTGATCTCAGTGTATGTAGTGTGTATCTCAGTGTATGTAGGTGTGTATCTCAGTGTATGTAGGTGTGTGTATCTCAGTGTATGTAGGTGTGTATCTCAGTGTATGTAGGTGTGTGTATCTCAGTGTATGTAGGTGTGTGTATCTCAGTGTATGTAGGTGTGTGTATCTCAGTGTATGTAGGTGTGTGTATCTCAGTGTATGTAGGTGTGTGTATCTCAGTGTATGTAGGTGTGTATCCAGTGTATGTAGGTGTGTGTATCTCAGTGTATGTAGGTGTGTATCTCAGTGTATGTAGGTGTGTATCTCAGTGTATGTAGGTGTGTGTATCTCAGTGTATGTAGGTGTGTTATCTCAGTGTATGTAGGTGTGTTATCTCAGTGTATGTAGGTGTGTATATCTCAGTGTAGGGTGTTATCTCAGTGTATGGGTGTTATATCTCAGTGTATGTAGGTGTGTGTATCTCAGTGTATGTAGGTGTGTATATCTCAGTGTATGTAGGTGTGTGTATCTCAGTGTATGTAGGTGTGTATATCTCAGTGTATGTAGGTGTGTGTATCTCAGTGTATGTAGGTGTGTATATCTCAGTGTATGTAGGTGTGTATATCTCAGTGTATGTAGTGTGTAGGTGTGATCTCAGTGTATGTAGGTGTGTATATCTCAGTGTATGTAGGTGTGTATATCTCAGTGTATGTAGGTGTGTATATCTCAGTGTATGTAGGTGTGTATATCTCAGTGTATGTAGGTGTGTATATCTCAGTATATGTAGGTGTGTATATCTCAGTGTATGTAGGTGTGTATATCTCAGTGTATGTAGGTGTGTATCCAGTATATCTCAGTGTATGTAGGTGTGTATATCTCAGTATATGTAGGTGTGTGAGTATCTCAGTGTATTAGGTGTGTATATCTCAGTGTATGTAGGTGTGTATATCTCAGTTATGTAGGTGTGTATATCTCAGTGTATGTAGGTGTGTTATCTCAGTTATGTAGGTGTGTATATCTCAGTGTATGTAGGTGTGTATATCTCAGTGTATGTAGGTGTGTGTATCTCAGTGTATGTAGGTGTGTATATCTCAGTGTATGTAGGTGTGTGTATCTCAGTGTATGTAGGTGTGTGTATCTCAGTGTATGTAGGTGTGTGTATCTCAGTGTATGTAGGTGTGTGTATCTCAGTGTATGTAGGGTGTGTATCTCAGTGTATGTAGGTGTGTATATCTCAGTGTATGTAGGTGTGTATATCTCAGTGTATGTAGGTGTGTGTATCTCATGTATGTAGTGTATCTCAGTGTATTGTAGGTGTGTATATCCTCAGTGTATGTAGGTGTGTATATCTCAGTGTATGTAGGTGTGTATATCTCAGTGTATGTAGGTGTGTATATCTCAGTGTATGTAGGTGTGTATATCTCAGTGTATGTAGGTGTGTGTATCTCAGTATATCTTAGTATATGTAGGTGTGTATATCCAGTATATGTAGGTGTGTATATCTCAGTGTATATAGGTGTGTATATCTCAGTATATGTAGGTGTGTATATCTCAGTATATGTAGGTGTGTATATCTCAGTGTATGTAGGTGTGTATATCTCAGTGTATGTAGGTGTGTATATCTCAGTATATGTAGGTTTGTATATCTCAGTATATGTAGGTGTGTATATCTCAGTGTATGTAGGTGTGTATATCTCAGTGTATGTAGGTGTGTGTATCTCAGTGTATGTAGGTGTGTATATCTCAGTGTATATAGGTGTGTATATCTCAGTATATCTCAGTATATGTAGGTGTGTATATCTCAGTATATGTAGGTGTGTATATCTCAGTATATGTAGGTTTGTATATCTCAGTATATGTAGGTGTGTATATCTCAGTATATGTAGGTGTGTATATCTCAGTATATAATAGGTGTGTATATCTCAGTGTATATAGGTGTGTATATTTCAGTATATATAGGTGTGTATATATCAGTGTATATAGGTGTGTATATCTCAGTGTATATAGGTGTGTATATCTCAGTATATGTAGATGTGTATATCTCAGTATATGTAGGTGTGTATATCTCAGTATATGTAGGTGTGTATATCTCAGTATATATAGGTGTGTATATCTCAGTGTATATAGTGTGTATATCTCAGTATATATAAGGTGTGTATATCTCAGTGTATATAGGTGTGTATATCTCAGTATATATAGGTGTGTATATCTCAGTATATATAGGTGTGTATATCTCAGTATATATAGGTATGTATATCTCAGTGTATATAGGTGTGTATATCTCAGTATATATAGGTGTGTATATCTCAGTGTATATAGGTATGTATATCTCAGTGTATATAGGTGTGTATATCTCAGTATATGTAGGTGTGTATATCTCAGTATATATAGGTGTGTATATCTCAGTGTATATAGGTGTGTATATCTCAGTATATATAGGTGTGTATATCTCAGTGTATATAGGTGTGTATATCTCAGTGTATATAGGTGTGTATATCTCAGTATATGTAGGTGTGTATATCTCAGTATATATAGGTGTGTATATCTCAGTGTATATAGGTGTGTATATCTCAGTATATATAGGTGTGTATATCTCAGTGTATGTAGGTGTGTATATCTCAGTATATTCTTGACTGATGGTGTAAAGGTGATATGAGGAATTTATAACCCTCTTGTCTTGATAGTTAAGGCCAATTAACCTGGGCTTAACTTTAGTTCCTCTCATTTGTTTACACGGGTGTCAGCAGACAACATTGTCTGCTGACCACTGAAACAACGTTGCTTCAGTAACTGCTGGCAACGTTCAGAAAACCCCACTTGTCACAGTGTGACAAAAACCACTCTTTTTAAAGTGGTTACACCACTTAACCTGTTTTACCCTTCTCTCTCTGCAATCTTTCTTGCGTCTCTTTCTCTCTCTCTCTCTCTCTCTCTCTCTCTCTCTCTCTCTCTCTCTCTCTCTCTCTCTCTCTCTCTATCTTTATCCACAACCTTCTTATCTCTCTCTTCCTATCTTCACTGTCGTTTCCTTCCTGTCTACCTTCACTGTCGTTTCCTTCCTGTCTACCTATCTCTGCATTATATATAATGTGTGGTGTTTACGATGCTGCATAATGTGAAATAAAATTTATTTACCTCAGTACATGCAAAAGAAGTAGTGCAGGGTGGTCATAAATTTTCAAAACAGCAAAATATTAAACTATAAATACTTGTCTGTATGTTTGTATGAATTTCTGTAGGTGTGCGCACTTTCATATGTATACAGTACATGTGTGTATGTATGTTGTGTATGGATGCATATGTGTATTTTAAACGTGTTATTTTTTTTTAGCTCGGTGGCCACTTTATTAGGTACATATGCTCGTTAATGCAAACATCTAAGCAGCCAATCACATGACAGCACTTCAATGATTAAAATGTAGACATATATATATGGTCAAGAGGTTCAATTGTTGTTTAGGTAAAAAATGTGACTGTTAGAATGATTGTTGGTGCCAGAAAGATGGGATAGTTTGAGTATCTCTAAACTGTTGAGCTGGGATTTTCACACACAGTCTCTAGAGTTTACAGAGAATGGTGTGTAAAACATGAAACATCCAGTGAGTGGCAGTTCTGTGGGTGAAAACGCCTTGATAATGAGAGGTCGGAGGAGAATGGTCAGATCGCATCAAGCTGACATGAAGGTGACAGTAACTCAAATAACCTCGTGTTACAATAGTGTTTAGAAGAGTATCTCTGAATGCGCAACACGTCGAACCTTGCTGTGGATGGGCCACAGCAGCAGCAGACTACACAGGGTTTCACTCCTGTCAGCTAAGAACAGGAAACTGAGGTTACAGTTGGAACAGGTTCAGCAAAGCTGGGCAGTTGAAGATTGGTAAAATATCAGATTATGACCCTACCATCTGCAGCATGTAGATGGTAGGGTCATAATCTTGTACAAATGCATAACTGAGTAAGTGTATTTATATGTATATACATACATGAGCATAAATGGGTCCATCACCATTATTCATATCACCACTGCCATCACTACCATCTTGCCACCACTATCACCACAATCCTCACAATCTTCACCACTATCCCCATCATGTGCCTGTATGCATAAGTATGACTCTAAAACCAAAAACAGTATAAGATAATCACTCAGCAATGCCTGAAATTGTGGATTATTATTATAATCAAATAGTAGCGCTAAACCACAGGATCTTCAACGCAGTCACATGGAAATCAATTTCGAGAATAGACTGCAAAAAATTGACCAGAAATAACCTACGCATTTCACTTGTTCTACGAACCTTCTCCTGGTAATAGTTTACCAGGGTGTGAAATTTCAAGCCGATTGGATAAGGGGTTCTGAAGTTATAGACAAAAACCTTAGATGGTATGAGGAAACTACAGGTAACAGATGGCCGGCTCTGGCATCACGCCGTGAAGTATTTAAGGGCTCAATAAACTCAGAAAATTTAAGACTATAAAAAGGTGCGTTTTAATGTTTCCAATTTTCTTTTTTCTGTAGCTTTATCAATTTTAAAATTCGCTACACTTGTTTTGTATTTTATTAAAACAGTCCAATTGGGTTGGCAATTCAAGAAATTCCAAGAATTACAAAAAAAAAAAATATTTTTAGCATCGACAAATTTACCCCCACAGAAACTAAACTAAATGAGCATTATCCTGGCTGCAAGATGCATCACCTTTTAAATACAGTGGTACCCCGGATTTCGTACAGCTCCCAACTCGAATAATTATGTAAGTGTAGTTTTGGGGGTCTGAAACGGACTAATCTAATTTACATTCGTCCTTATGGGAACAAATTCGTTCGGTAACGGCACTCGAACAGCATTCTGGAACGAATTATTGACGAAATCTGGGGTACCACTGTATACCCTTTACCAACAGATCTGCATAGGTATCACAGTCTGGTTGATCTACTACGTCTAGTAGGTAGCAGTCCACTCCCCTCGGGCAATATTTTTGATATCTGTTGGTTGCAAGAAGATATTTCAGTTACTTTTTACACATCTTCGATTTCTTGGAAATAATGAGAATGTCTTTTTTTCGTCTTCTCGAAATTTTAGGAACCAATTAATATTGGAGAGTCTTTCCCCGGTTTTTTGTTGTCTCGGGATGACCTGTATATATATTTTTTCTCCAATTGTAGTCTCGTTCCCGAAGAAATCTTGAAAATAATTGGCTGGTCTGAACCAGTCAAGAAAATGTCAATAACTAAAATAGGGAATACATGAATGATAGAATACCACGGTGCCCCGTGGCCTGGTGGCTTCACACGGCGAGGGTCCGGGTTCGATTCCCAGCGCGGGTTGAAGCTTTGGGAGTGTTTCTATACACCTGTTGTCTATGTTCACCCATCAGTAAAATGGGTACCTGGGTGTTAGTGGACTGGTGTGGGTGGCATCCTGGGACAAAACTGACCTAATTTGCGAGAAATGCTCAGCATAACAAGGGGCTTTCTATATAGTAGTGTGTCATTGATGTCAGCTATGGTCCGTATACCTTGTACATGTACTGGTAGAAATAAAGATATTATTATTATTATTATTATTATTATTATTATTATTATTATTATTATTATTAATTATTAATATGAAGAATTAGACACGTGCAACAACTGGGTATCTATTTGTAGACGATTTGTCATCCAGTGACTTTATTAATACAAATTCAAGAACATAATGGGAAGACAGTAAAACTATATACAAAAGATGAGGTAATCAGCCCCTCAGTCTTGATGCTGGGGTCTGTGCTTCACACTACGGTGGTCTTCACCATCTCCAAGACAGGGACTGATTACCTCATCTTTTGTATATAGTTCTTCTGTCTTCCAATTATGTCCTTGAATTTGTATTGATAAAGCCACTGGAGGGCGAAACGTCTACAATAAAGATACCCAGATGTTGCACATGTGTCTAATTCTTCATCATAGGGAAAACACTCGGGGGTATATATACAAAGATACACACCTCCTGGTATATACACAAAGATACATACCTCCTGGTGTATATACACAAATATACACACCTCCTGGTGTATATACACAATGATACATACCTCCTGGTGTATATACACAAAGATACACACCTCCTGGTGTATATACAAAAAGGTACACACCTCCTGGTTCATACCTTTTGGTGTAGTGCAGTGAGAGACATACATCTCGGTTATAATCATAACCTTGATTTTTAAACGGGTGGCCTCGTTAGCCAGTTTAAGACCTCGGTCAAGTGACTAAAACCTCCAGCTCAGGGTCACCATATGACTAAGACCCTCCTGCTGCGGATCATCATATGACTTGTTAAGTAAAAGGACACAAATGCAACTAATGTGACATTTTATTGTGGCAACGTTTCGCTCTCCAGGAGCTTTCTCAAGCCGTTACAAGCGATAATGGACATAGTGGGTTTATATATACTCTCAAAGTGAGGTGAAATACTAGTGGTGGTAGTAGTAGTGATATTAGTAGTAGTAGTAGTAATACAATAAGGTAGAACAATCAATATGCACATGAGTAAAAGGTGATAAAACAAATACTAGGGTAGTATAACAATAGGTTAGACAAATATTTCTGCTGGAGGTTGAAATATCGAAGGCCTGTAGGAGTGTTCCACATCTACGATGTGCTTGTGTTGAATTAGCAGGAGAGACTATGTGATGGTAGGGTTTACTGTTTTCAGGAGGATTCTTGCTAAGACTTCAGAGATGGTGAAGCTGCCTTTGTTTTGTTTAATTGTGTTAGAAACAGAGATAAGTGCTGATTCAAGGCATTTGCGTCTACGGAAATTAGTTTCTTTGATTACTAGTCGGGCGTCTTTGAATTTCATGAGATGATTGTTGGAATTTCGGTGTTGTACGCAGGCGTTGTTCAGGTTATCGTTTCTGCATGCATTAATGTGTTCATTGATGCGTGTTTCGAGGTTTCTTGCTGTTTCTCCTACATAAATTCTGTCGCAGCCTCCACAGGGTATAGTGTAGACCCCTGCGTTGACTGGTTCATGGTGCTTGGATTTAGTCTTGGTTAGATCCTTAATAGAAGTACTGGAAGCGATGGCGACTCTAGTGTTAGCTTGTCCAAATACTTTAGAAATGTTGGATGCAACCTGGTTGTTGGGAAGAATTATGACTTTGTTTGGAGTGGTGTTGATGCGTGGAGAATTAATGATCTGAAGAGCTCTTTTCTTGCAATCTTTGATGAAAAAGGAAGGAAATTGTAACTCAGTGAAGGTTTGGTGAATGTATGTACATTTCTCGTCAAGAAACTCAGGACTACAAATTCGGTAAGCTCTTAGGAAGAATCCGATGATGATGCCTCTTTTGGTTTTAGTATCTTGACTGGAATAGAAGTGTGTGAGATCATTTTTATTTGTAGGTTTCCGGTAAACTTGAAATCTTAGGTTGTTATCTACTTTGTGGATGAGGACGTCTAGAAAGGGTAGCTTGTTATTGGACTCTTCTTCTAGTGTAAACTGGATCGCCGGTTCAACTGCGTTGAGCCTTGTCTGAAGATTCCGTACATCAAAACGTTTGGGAGTTATTACGAGGACGTCGTCTACGTAACGTAACCAAGTGACGCTTGAGGGGATGATGTTGGCGAAGTGTTCATAAGAACATAAGAATGGAGGAACACTGCAGAAGGCCTACTGGCCCATACAAGGCAGGTCCTTATCAAAACCACCACTACCTAAGAATTTACTCCTGTACTCACGACACTAATCAAACCCAGCCCCTCCCACTCATATATTTGTCCAATCTCTTTTTAAAGCCACCCAAGGTCCTAGCCTCTATCACCCTAATCGGAAGATTGTTCCACGCATCTACAACTCTGTTCGAAAACCAGTACTTGCCTATGTCCTTTCTAAATCTAAATTTATCCAATTTAAATCCGTTATTTCTCGTTCTTACTTGGTTCGATATCCTCAGTATTTTATTAATATCTCCTTTGTTTATAAGAACAGCCTCTAGGTGTTCCATGTACAAGTTAGCTAAGACGGCACTGATGGGGGACCCCATACCCATGCCGTATGTTTGTTTGTAGAGCCTGTTATTGAAAGAAAAACAGTTGAAATTAACACAGAGTTCAATAAGGTCAACAAAATCTCCGGGAGGTAGAGGAAGGTTAAGGTCCTGATTGACTTTACGTCGTAGAACCTCGATCATCTCATGAAATTCAAAGACGCCCGACTAGTAATCAAAGAAACTAATTTCCGTAGACGCAAATGCCTTGAATCAGCATTAATCTCTGTTTCTAACACAATTAAACAAAACAAAGGCAGCTTCACCATCTCTGAAGTCTTAGCAAGAATCCTCCTGAAAACAGTTAACCATACCATCACATAGTCTCTCCTGCTAATTCAACACAAGCACATCGTAGATGTGGAACACTCCTACAGGCCTTCGATATTTCAACCTCCAGCAGAAATATTTGTCTAACCTATTGTTATACTACCCAAGTATTTATTTTATCACCTTTTACTCATGTGCATATTGATTGTTCTACCTTATTGTATTACTACTACTACTACTAATATCACTACTACCTCGACCACCACTAGTATTTCACCTCACTTTGAGAGTATATATAAACCCACTATGTCCATTATCGCTTGTAACGGCTTGAGAAAGCTCCTGGAGAGCGAAACGTTGCCACAATAAAATGTCACATTAGTTGCATTTGTGTCCTTTTACTTAACATATTGTCGGTAATTCTACCAATATTATTACATCATATGACTTGTGTCCTGTTTCCTGACCAATCTTACCATCATATAACTAAGACCAGCGTCAGGAAACACTTGACCTGTTTCCTGACTAACCTAACCTAACCTACATGCTACTAGTTTTGCTACTAGTTTTGCTACTCACTAAGTTAGATATCAACAATGAAGTTTTCTGGTTGTAGTTATCCTTATTTTTGTTTACAAAGCTGTGAAAATAAACTGATTAGAGGAGTTGAGGGAAAGAAGGAAGGGGAAGTAGATGAATGGTTCAGAGAACCGACAAGTTGTTAAATTAGACACATATGCAACACTTACCCAAGTGTTGCATATGTGTCTAATTTAACAAGGAAGGGGAAGAGGTGGAGGAAGGAAAGGAAGGACAGAGGGAAGGAGAAAATAAGAAAGGGAGACAAAAGAGTACCCAGTGGTAAGGGAAGATAGAGAGTATAGGAGAGAAAAGAGAAGAGCAAAAGATGTGAAAACGGGAAGAAAAGGAAAGGAGGTTTGTCAAAGCTCCTGGTGAGCGAAACGTTGCCGGTGTAATTAATATTTTGTAAAGGAATGGTATACAATACTGACAAGATAAAGAATTATATACATATGCAACATCTGGGTATCTTTATTGATGAAAAGTTTCGCCCACACAGTCAGCTAGTAGTAGTAGTAGTAGTAGTAGTAGTAGTAGTAGTAGTAGTAGTAGTAGTAGTAGTAGTAGTAGTAGTAGTAGTAGTAGTAGTAGTAGTAGTAGTAGTAGTAGAGCGCAGTAATAGTCGTAGAAGGAGACAGCTTCCGGAGTAGCTGTAAAATCAGATAAATGTCGCATGGACTCGTTTGGACTCCAGTGCACCACGTCCACGTACATGAAGGCACTCCCATGGCACTCCCATGGTGACTTCCTTGCCCTAGCGTGCAGTGCCAGGAAGTGCTGCTCAGAGAGCTGAAAACAGAGGAAATTCAAAGAACGTGATCTACTCGGAGATGTGTGCGAGTCGATGGTTCTCCTGGGAACCAAAGTTAGAGTGGCTACCACGAATTATGACGCCAATGAAGCCATTAGTCTAGCAGAGACACACACACACACACACACACATGGAGCAGGGACACACACACACACACACACACACACACACACATGGAGCAGACACACACACACACACATGGAGCAGGAGACACACACACACACACACACACACACACACACACACACACACATACACACATGGAGCAGGGAGACACACACACACACACACACATGGAGCAGGAGACACACACACACACACACACACACACACACACACACACATGGAGCAGGGAGACACACACACACACACATGGAGCAGGGAGACACACACACACACACACACATGGAGAAGGGGGACACACACACACACACACACATGGAGCAGGGAGACACACACACACACACACACATGGAGCAGGGAGACACACACACACACACACACACATGGAGCAGGGAGACACACACACACACACACACATGGAGCAGGGAGACACACACACACACACATACACATGGAGCAGGGAGAGTGTGGACCTAGTAGCGACCAGCGAAGAGGCGGGGTAAGGAGCTATGACTCGACCTCTGCAACCACTAATAGGAGAGTACAAATAGGTGAGTACACACACACAGCGGTCAATGAAGAGGCGGGGCCAGGAGCTAAGTCTCGACCCCTGCAACCACAATTAAGTGAGTACACACACACGCGCAGAATGTGTGTACTCACTGATTTGTGTTTTCTGTGGGTCAAGATTTAGCTCCTGGCCCCGCCTTCTAGACTACATTGAACGACATCACTGGCCTTTAGGACCTTATCTATTCCTGAAGACTACGGTGGTCTTCACTAACTCCTAGACTGTGGGACTGATTACCTCATCTTTTGTATATAGTTTTTTTTTCTTTCAAGACACAGACCGCATCCCACCGAGGCGGGGTGACCCAAGAAGAAAAACAAAAGTTTCTCTTTTTAACTTTAGTAATGTATATAGGAGAAGGGGTTACTAGCCTCTTGCTCCCGGCATTTTAATGGCCGCTTACATCACGCATGACTTACGGAGGAAGAATTCTGTTCCACTTCCAGATGGAGATAAGAGAAAATAAACAAGAACAAGAACTAGTAAGAAAATAGAAGAAAACCCAGAGGGGTGTGTATACATATGCTTGTACATGAATGTGTAGTGTGACATAAGTGTAAGTAGAAGTAGCAAGTTACTTGGCGTTTATCTACATTATATGGCGTTTATCTACATTAAATACCATTATCTATCATTACATATATGTACTTAATTTACTCTGCTCGTCCTGTAGAAATTCAGTTATTTTATTTGAGATTTTTCTCCATATGTCGTAAATCATATATAGAAATTAGAAACATTATTGAGGTGAATACAGACTATTGTGTCACCCCACTAGTGATATCTTCCCTTGTCACTAGTAGGGTGCCACTAGTGCCACTAATAACTTCGCATTTTCCTCTCAAAGTCCAGCATTCATTGTAATAATTTGCCTCTTATTCCTCTGTTCTGTTCACCTAGCAGTAAGTAGGTACCTGGGTGCTAGCAAACTGGTGTGGGTCGCATCTTGGGGAACAAAATTAACCTAACCTGCGGGAAATGCTCTACATAACCAGGGACTTTCTATATAGTATGTCATTGATGTCAGCTATGGTCTGTATAAGTTGTACCATGTACTGGTAGAAATAAACATTATTATTATTAATATTATTAATAATAATAATAATAATAATAATAATAATAATAATATATTATTATTATTATTATTATTATTATTATTATTATTATTATTATTATTATTATTATTATTATTATTATTATTATTTTAGGTGGAATTTCTATATTAGTGCATCAAATATTTTCTTAAATTCTAGAAAAAACACAATCCACCCATGTGTGTTTTTTTGTTGTTGAATAATTCTCGTGAATCTGTTATAAATTTATGGATTTGATATACATGAATTTGCAGAATTAAATCCGGGTTGTTTACCAGTTAGGAGCGTTTTGCTCTAAGTGTATGATCAACATTACACTAATATGCTTTTAAATGTTTTGAGCAACAATGGTCAACGAAATAGGCCTATAGTTAATAGGCCTTCTCTCTCATTATATTTTTAATTTTGGTACATTGTGTGGGGAGTTTTATATCTTGTGTACTCATCTATTTGTGGTTGCAGGGGTCGATACATAGCTCCTGGCTCCGCCTCTTCACTGGTTGATACTAGGTCCTCTCTCTCCCTGCTCCATGAGCTTTATCATACCTCATCTTAAAATTATGTATGGTTCCTGCCTACGTCACTTTCTAGACTATTCCACTTCCACAACTCTATGACTAAAGAAATACTTCCTAACATCTTTTGACTCATCTGAGTCTTCAACTTCCAACTGTGACCCCTTGTTACTGTGTCCCATCTCTGGAACATCTTGTCTCTGTCCACCTTGTCGATTCCTCTTAGTATTTTATATGTCGTTATCATATCCCTTCTATCTCTCCTGTCTTCCAGTGTCGTCAGGTCGATTTCCCTTAACCTCTCCTCGTAGGACATACCCCTTAGCTCCGGGACTAGTCTTGTTGCAAACCTTTGCACTTTCTCTAGTTTCCTTACATGCTTGGCTAGGTGAGGGTTCCAAACTGGCGCTGCATACTCCAGTATGGGCCTAACGTACACAGTGTACAAGGTCTTGAATGACTATTAAGATGTCGGAATGCTGTTCTTAGGTTTGCCAGGCGCCCGTATGCTGCAGCAGTTATTTGGTTGATGTGCGCCTCAGGAGATGTGCCTGGTGTTATACTCACCCCAAGATCCTTTTCCTTGAGTGAGGTTTGTAGGCTCTGGCCTCTTAGACTGTACTCCGTCTGTGGTCTTCTTTGCCCTTCACCAATCTTCATGACTTTGCACTTGGTGGGGTTGAACTCCAGGAGCCAGTTGCTGGACCAGGCCTGCAGCCTGTCCAGATCCCTTTGTAGTTCTGCCTGGTCCTCGTCCGATTGAATTCTTCTCATCAACTTCACATCATCTGCAAACAGGGACACTTCGGAGTCTATTCCTTCCGTCAGATTCACAAATGTGTGTGTGTGTGTGTGTGTGTTAGTTAGTTACCATTTTGTCCTAGGCACATGTCAATTAGACACTAGGCCTGTGTGTGTGTGTGTGTGTGTGTGCGTACACACCGAGCTGTACTTGCCGATTTTAGTTTGGGGGTTCGAGACCACATGGATTTTCATTACTTACCTGTGGTCTCTTGGGCCTTGTCATATCTAATCATTAAGCTGTGTAATAGGTTTACCTTCACTGCCTCATCCAAATATGTATATATAGAAGGGGGAGAGGGAGAGGAGGTAAGAAAAACAGGAAAAAAACATGTGGTGGGAGAGAAGAGACAAAAAAAAAAAGATTGAGAAAGAATAAAGCGTTACGAGAAAATAATGAAAAAAGGCTCTGGACAGGGACTTTTTTTTACCTGTTACAATGTTTACACAATGGGAAGCCTTTTAAGGGATCTCTTCCTTATGGACGAGTTCTGACACAACACCACCTCGCTCCTTTGTGCCCTACACAGACACCTCTCTAGCTTTTTTATATGTAGACTAAAAACATGTTTTTTTTTGGATTAAAATAGGCAAAAAAGTCACAAATGAGAACAAAAAAGTCAGTAGAAGGAATTCGTTTTGGGGTTAAGCTAATTTCTCTCTCTCTCTCTCTCTCTCTCTCTCTCTCTCTCTCTCTCTCTCTCTCTCTCTCTCTCTCTCTCTCTCTCAGAATCGTCGACCCCTTAACCAAAATAACTAATTTATTGCAATACATTTTTATTATTTTTTTAGTACTAATATATTATTTTATTTTATTCTTAGCTTTCCAGATTTTCTGATAAATTTTTCCAAAGTTCACAAAAATGTTTCGTAGGCCTAGGCATTGTGCCTATTGCGCCTTATAGACAAAATGACCCTGACTGAGACGTATATATATATATATATATATATATATATATATATATATATATATATATATATAAGAAAACCACTATGAAAAATAGAAGAATTCCAAGCGCTTTCGTGACTACTCACATTATCAAGGAACTATAACAGGAAACATGACAAGAAGGCTTATATAAGGGGCGAGACTACACCTCACAGTCACATCACACTAACAAAGACTACACCTCACAGTAGCGTAACATCGCACGATTCTGTGAAGAGGAACATAAGAAAGGACCTGAAACTCTTCCCAAGAATTAAGATTAGTCCAATTTATCATTAAATTCTTCCCAAATTTTATTAATTATAAATGAATCCAATTTATATAAACCAAAAGAAATATTCATATTATTTTCAAAACTGCTTTTAATGAAACATGATTCTATTATATTTATCTCAACCATGGACTTGCTTGATACAACCTTCTCAGCATTTTGAAAATCAATTGGATGGTTAAAATCTCTCACATGAATAAATAGAGCATTAGAATCTTGTCCAGTTCTAATGCTATATTTATGTTGTTTTAATCTTAGTTCAAGACTTTTACCAGTTTGACCATAATAAACTTTATCGCATATTTTACAGGGAATCTTATAGACACATCCGTCAGCATTTTGGGGGGAATTTTTTATCAAAAGTCTTTTTACTGTATCAAGATTTTTAAATACAACTTTGATATTAAAATTCTTAAGAAAGGAAGGCATATCAACCAAGTTTTCATGGTAAGGGAGAACCAACATATTTTTGGTTGAATAAGGTTGGTTGTCCCTTTTTGGATTGTAAAAAGTATTCCTAGCTATTTTAAAAGATTTATCAATTATGTTTCTTCACAGAGTCGTGCGATGTTACGCTACTGTGAGGTGTAGTCTTTGTTAGTGTGATGTGACTGTGAGGTGTAGTCTCGCCCCTTATATAAGCCCTTCTTGTCATGTTTCCTGTTACAGTTCCCTGATAATGTAAGTAGTCACGAAAGCGCTTGGAATTCTTCTATTTTTTCATAGTGGTTTTCTTGCATATTTTAATATCACCTGTTTACTGTGATCTTTTGCATATATATATATATATATATATATATATATATATATATATATATATATATATATATATATATATATATATATATATATATATATATTCAACTGGGCTGGGGACCCACATCACCCACTGAACACATCGATTCCAGGCTGAGGGACTGATTACCTCAAACTCCTCCTCTCCTTACCCCTCTCTGCTTTGTATTGGACTGAAGAAGCCACTGTGGGGCGAAACATTTCCTTAATAAAGATTACCATATGTTGCACATTGCATATGTAACTCAATCTTCACCTCAGGTACTAATCACACGCAGCTCTTCTCCCTCATAATGGCATTTCACAATGTAATCTACAAGGTAATCACTGATGCCCCTCAAGGGAGGTTCCTTGATGCTGGTGAGGGGCTCTTGATCAAGGGAATTGGATCTGTGCTCCAGTTACCTGAATTGAGTCTAGATGCCTTCTATCTCCCACCGACAGGTGCTGTATAATCTCTACGGGTATAGCGCTCCCGAATAATAATAATAATAATAATAATAATAATAATAATAATAATAATGTCAGTGATGCATGTGTGAACCCTTCCTTACCCATCTTACCAAAGCTCTGGTCAGAACCTCGTACCTCGTACCGGAGAGCGCTTTCTTTTGAGAATTCTAAGCATAAGCTCACTCCCGATAGGTCACCAGGCAGCAGCATGTGGCTAAGCGCTCGGCTTAATGAACCCTCTACAAAATATATTTTGAGTCAGCATGATGGTAACACCTACTTGTTTATCCATAATTTCATAAACACAAAGTTGGATTCTCTTCCCACAATGTAACTATCATATAGAATAGTGTAATAACACTGCTGGTGTTCCCATAATGTAACTATCATATAGAATAGTGTAGCAACACACTGCTGGTGTTCCCACAATGTAATTATCATATAGAATAGTGTAGCAACACTGCTGGTGTTCCCATAATGTAACTATCATATAGAATAGTGTAGCAACACTGCTGGTGTTCCCACAAGGTAACTATCATATAGAATAGTGTAGCAACACTGCTGGTGTTCCCACAATGTAACTATCATATAGAATAGTGTAGCAACACTGCTGGTGTTCCCACAATGTAATTATCATATAGAATAGTGTAGCAACACTGCTGGTGTTCCCATAATGTAACTATCATTTAGAATAGTGTAGCAACACACTGCTGGTGTTCCCACAATGTAATTATCATATAGAATAGTGTAGCAACACTGCTGGTGTTCCCACAATGTAACTATCATATAGAATAGTGTAGCAACACTGCTGGTGTTCCCATAATGTAACTATCATATAGAATAGTGTAGCAACACTGCTGGTGTTCCCACAATGTAACTATCATATAGAATAGTGTAGCAACACTGCTGGTGTTCCCACAAGGTAACTATCATATAGAATAGTGTAGCAACACTGCTGGTGTTCCCACAATGTAACTAACATTTGAAGTTGGTTGGTAGACAAGAATATGAATGACAAGTGATATTTGGAAGCCTCTTTTAGTAGTGGAAACGCATTTGTACGACGTTTTATCCGCTGTGGGGTCTTTTTCTCCCACAGTGAGTCTTTAAAACCCACTGTGGGGTCTTGATCACCCTCAGTGGGGTCTTTATCACCCAGACGGTCTTTAACACACACAAGTGGGCCTTCACCCACAATGGGTTTTTTATAATCCATAGTGGGTCTTTATCACCGACAGTGGGGTCTTTATCACCGACAGTGGAGTAGTCACCCATAGTGGGGTAGTTATCACCCACAGTGGGTCTTCACCCACAGTGGAGTACTTATCACCCACAGTGGGACTTCACCCTCAGTGGGGTACTTATCACCCACAGTGGG
The DNA here is from genome assembly GCA_009830355.1 of Cherax destructor. Classification (NCBI taxonomy): domain Eukaryota; kingdom Metazoa; phylum Arthropoda; class Malacostraca; order Decapoda; family Parastacidae; genus Cherax; species Cherax destructor. Next base: position 16,795 of record WNWK01006266.1, on the reverse strand, counting down.
GTACTTATCACCCACAGTGGGGTAGTTATCCACTGTGGGGTGCTTATCACCCACAATAAGATCTTCGATGAGTTATATAAAGAAGATGACTGAGACAATTGGATAAGAAAGAGGGTCTAGATATAGAAAGAAGACGTGGGAGAGAGAGAGAGATATGGAAATAGCAGAAGAGAATGAGGGGTTTAAAACGAAGAGACTAGAGAGGGATGGTAAACAGATGGAGGGGAGATGAGATCATTAGCGGGGAGACTAATGGGGAGCAGAGGACAGAGTTAAGTGGACAATTACACGGGTTAGACAGACAGGGATTAAGTAAATTTATTGAGGCACAGGTACACACGAGTACAATTATCTTACATAGTGTAAATTACCCATCACATTCACAAGTCAGAGTGACTTATTTGCATTGATTCCTCGACTTACGAACGACTGTCGAGAACCTCGGGGCTTAGATTTAGTAACTATTGTCAGTTGGAAAATTCGACATTCGAACAACCATCAAGAGCCTAATTAACACGACTTACGAACGACTATAATGGGACACTTGCCTCGACATACGAATGACAATTAAGAAACGCGGCCAATCAACTTGCAAGCGACTAAAACAGAAAGATGTTCTCGACTTACGAAAACACGAAATCGCTTTTCAAAACGCATAATTACGTTCTGTATGCATACATATGCATGTATGCATACAGAATTTGTGGGTGTATTTGTAGATACAAATACAGAGGACACATCAGCATCTACACACAAGTTCAGTCAGTGTAGGAGAGAGAAAAGTCTCACCATAAATAAACACAGCAGTTCTAGTACCCTCGACCGACTGCGGTCCACGAATTGAAACTCGCTGATTTTCTATAAGTCTGATGAAAGTGACTTTAATCAGAATCGCTGGCGACGCTGCGAGGTTTGGATACCTCAGGTTCTCCTGGGATAAAGGGCGTTGAATCCCACCTTGAATATCGTCTATTCTTTCCCTGATGAGAAATCCTCGCCTGGGTGAGTTTATATATTCTTAGGTTGTTTGTGGCAAGTTTTCAACCTCTGGCAGCCCCTCAAGGGGGGTTCCTTGACGCTCGTGAGGGGCTCTTGATCTAGGTAATTGGATCTGTGCTCCAGTTCTCTGAATTAAGCCTGAATACCTTCCATCATCCCCCCCCCCACAGCCGCTGTATAATCCTAAGGGTTTAGCGCTTCCCCATGATTATAATAATAATAATACCTCCGGCTGCCTTCTATCTCTGTTTACCTTCTACCTCTGCCTGCCTTCTACCTCTGCCTGCCTTTTACCTCTGCCTGCCTTCTACCTCTGTCTGCCTTCTACCTCTGCCTGCCTTCTACCTCTGCCTGCCTTCTGCCTCTGCCTGCCTTCTGCCTCTGCCTGCCTTCTACCTCTGCCTGCCTTCTACCTCTGCCTACCTTCTACCTCTGCCTGCCTTTTACCTCTGCCTGCCTTTTACCTGTACCTGCCTTCTACCTCTGCCTACCTTCTACCTCTGCCTGCCTTCTACCTCTGCCTGCCTTCTGCCTCTGCCTGCCTTCTACCTCTGTCTGCCTTCTACCTCTGCCTGCCTTCTACCTCTGCCTACCTTCTACCTCTGCCTGCCTTTTACCTCTGCCTACCTTCTACCTCTGCCTGCCTTCTACCTCTGAATTCCTTCTACCTCTGCCTGCCTTCTACCTCTGCCTGCCTTCTACCTCTGCCTGCCTTCTACCTCTGCCTGCCTTCTACCTCTACCTGCCTTTTACCTCTGCCTGCCTTCTACCTCTGCCTTCCTTCTACCTTTGCCTGCCTTCTACCTCTGCCTGCCTTTTACCTCTACCTGCCTTCTACATCTGCCTGCCTTCTACCTCTGCCTGCATTCTACCTCTGCCTGCCTTTTACCTGTACCTGCCTTCTACCTCTGCCTGCCTTCTGCCTCTGCCTGCTTTCTACCTCTGCCTGCCTTCTACCTCTGCCTACCTTCTACCTCTGCCTGCCTTTTACCTCTGCCTGCCTTCTACCTCTGCCTGCCTTCTACCTCTGCCTGCCTTCTACCTCTGCCTGCCTTCTACCTCTGCCTGCCTTCTACCTCTGCCTGATTTCTGCCTCTGCCTGCCTTCTACCTCTGCCTGCCTTCTACCTCTGCCTGCCTTCTACCTCTGCCTGCCTTTTACCTCTACCTGCCTTCTACATCTGCCTGCCTTCTACCTCTGCCTGCCTTCTACCTCTGCCTGCCTTTTACCTGTACCTGCCTTTTACCTGTACCTGCCTTCTACCTCTGCCTACCTTCTACCTCTGCCTGCCTTCTACCTCTGCCTACCTTCTACATCTGCTTACCTTCTACCTATGGCTGCCTTCTACCTCTGCCTACCTTCTACCTCTGGCTGCCTTCTCTTTTCGTCCGTAATAAATTTCTCTCATGTCCGTTTAAGTTTATATTTTTTTTATTCATTCCTGTTTACAAAGAGCTTATAATGTCTGTCTGTTAGTCTGTTATCATGTGTCTCTGTTAAACTGTTATCATCTCTGTCTCTGTTAATCTGTTATCATGTCTGTCTCTGTTAGTTTGTTATTATATCTGTCTCTGTTAGTAAGTTATCATGTCTGTCTCTGTTAGTCTGTTATCATATCTGTCAGTCTGTTATCATGTCTGTCAGTCTGTTATCATATATGTCAGTCTGTTATCATGTCTGTTAGTCTGTTATCATGTCTGTCAGTCTGTTATCATGTCTGTCAGTCTGTTATCATATCTGTCAGTCTGTTATCATATCTGTCAGTTTGTTATCATGTCTGTTTATGTTAATCTGTTATTATGTCTGTCTCTGTTAATCTGTTATCATGTCTGTCTGTTAGTTTGTTATCATGTCTGTCTGTTAGTCTGTTATCATGTCTGTCTGTTAGTCTGTTATCATGTCCGTCTGTTAGTCTGTTATTATGTCCGTCTGTTAGTCTGTTATCATGTCTGTCTCTGTTAAAATGTTATCATGTCTGTCTGTCAGTTTGTTATCATGTCTGTCTGTTAGTTTGTTATCATGTCTGTCTGTTAGTCTGTTAACATGTCTGTCTGTTAGTTTGTAATCATGTCTGTCTCTGTTAGTCTTTTATCATGTCTGCCTCTCTGTTAATCTGTTATCCTGTCTGTCTGTTAGTTTGTTATCATGTCTGATAGTTTATCATGTCTGTCTGTTAGTTTATCATGTCTTTGTTAGTCTGTTATTATGTCTGTCTGCGAGTCTGTTATCCTGTATAACAGGATACAATAGGGACAAGAGTTAATGGGTAAATTGGTCACAAAGGTACAAGTAGGAACATGGATAATGAATAAATTGGTCACGAAGGTACAAATAGGGACCTTGGATAACGAATAAATTGGTCACAAAGGTACAAATTGGGAACATGGATAAAGAATAAATTGGTCACAAAGGTACAAATAGGGACCGTGGATAATGAATAAATTGGTCACAAAGGTACAAATAGGGACCTTGGATAATGAATAAATTGGTCATAAAGGTACAAATAGGGACCTTGAATAACGAATAAATTGGTCATAAATGTACAAATAGGGACCTTGGATAATGAATTGGTCACAAAGGTACAAATAGGGACCTTGGATAATGAACAAATTGGTCACAAAGGTACAAATAGGGACCTTGGATAATGAACAAATTGGTCACAAAGGTACAAATAGGGACCTTGGATAATGAATAAATTGGTCACAAAGGTACAAATAGGGACCTTGGATAATGAACAAATTGGTCACAAAGGTACAAATAGGGACCTTGGATAATTGGTAACTTGCGGAACGGCCGTCGGCTGTACCGACAGTATCGTAGATCGAGGTTTGAGTTTCGTTGTCGGTCACTAGCGGTCGGCCCGACAAGCCTATTGATCCACTCCCGACTAACAGAAGTTTGCAGTTCGGTGACCCGTGGAGAAGCGCTCCTTCCCGGTGAAGGGCTCTTGATCCAGGAGATTGGAGCTGTCTTCAGCTTCCAGGATGTAATTTGATTGCCTCTTGTTGACTCGATACTGATTGACCCTTACAGGTTAGGCACTTACCAATAATAATAATAATAATAATAATAATAATAATAATAATAATAATAATAATATTAATAATAATAATAATAATAATAATAATAATAATAATAATATTATTATTATTATTATTATTATTATTATTATTATTGTTATTATTATTATTATTAAATTATTATTAAACTTTTATTCTCTAGGATATGTGCAGGAACAACAGTAGCAGTTGTTGCAATAGTAGTAGCAGAAGCAACAATTGCAGCAGCAACAGCAGTACCAGCAGCAGCAACAGCAACAATAGCAGCAGCAACAGCAACAATAGCAGCAACAACAATAGCAGCAGCAACAGCAACAACAGCAGCAGCAACAATAGCAGCAGCAACAATAGCAGCAACAATAGTAGCAGCAGCAACAATAGCAGCAGCAACAGCAACAACAGCAGCAGCAACAATAGCAGCAGCAACAGCAACAATAGCAGCAGCAATATCAACAATAGCAGCAGGAGCAGTAGCAGCAGCAGCAACAACAACAGCAACAGCAGCAGCAACAATAGCAGCAGCAGTAGCAACAGCAACAGCAGCAGCAACAATAGCAGCAGTAGCAGCAGCAGCAACAATAGCAGCAGTAGCAGCAGTAGCAGCAGCAACAATAGCAGCAGTAGCTGCAGCAACAGCAGCAGCAACAATAGCAGCAGTAGCAGCAGCAACAGCAGCAGCAACAATAGCAGCAGTAGCTGCAGCAACAGCAGCAGCAACAATAGCAGCAGTAGCTGCAGCAACAGCAGCAGCAACAATAGCAGCAGTAGCAGCAGCAACAGCAGCAGCAACAATAGCAGCAGTAGCTGCAGCAACAGCAGCAGCAACAATAGCAGCAGTAGCAGCAGTAGCAGCAGCAACAACAACAGCAACAGCAGCAGCAACAATAGCAGTAGCAGCAGCAGCAGCAGCAACAATAGCAGCAGTAGCAGCAGCAGCAGCAACAATAGCAGTAGCAGCAGCAACAATAGCAACAGTAACAGCAACAGCAGTAGCAGCAGCAGTAACAGCAACAGCAGTAGCAGCAGCAGTAACAGCAACAATAGCAACAGTAACAGCAACAGCAACATATACCGTGGAGGTCAGGGAGTAATTGGCTTCAATGGCATTAGTGGGAACTCTAGTGAATTGTGCTACCATTGTTCCCCTTCCTCCCTTCCTTCCTTCCTTCCCTTCCTCCCTTCCTCCCTTCATTCCTTCCTTCCTCCTTCCTTCCGTCCTTCCTTCTTCCTTCCTTCCTTCCTTCCTCCTTCCTCCTTCCTTCCTTCCTTCCTCCTCCTTCCTCCTTCCTTCCTTCCTTCCTTCCTTCCTTCCTCCTTCCTTCCTTCCTTCCTCCTTCCTTCCTTCCCCTTCCTCCTTCCTTCCTTCCTTCCTTCCTTCCTTCCTTCCTTCCTTCCTCCCTTCCTTCCTTCCCTTCCTCCCTTCCTTCCTTCCTTCCTTCCTTCCGTCCTTCCTTCCTTCCTTCCTTCCTTCCCTTCCTCCCTTCCTCCCTTCCTTCCTTCCCTTCCTCCCTTCCTTCCTTCCCTTCCTCCCTTCCTTCCTTCCTTCCTTCCTTCCTTCCTTCCTTCCTTCCTTCCTTCCTTCCTTCCTTCCTTCCCTTCCTATCTTCCTCCCTTCCCTTCCTCCCTTCCAGGATTCTTCCTTCCCTGCCTTCCCTTCCTTCACCCCTCCCTTCATACCCTTCATTCCTTCCTACCTCTCTATCCTTCCTTCCTCCCTTCCCATTCTCCCTTCCTTCTTTCCCACTCCTCCTTCCTTCCCAATCCTCCTTCACCTACCTAATCATTCCCTCACCCCCAATCCTTCCTTCACCCCCAATCCTTCCTTCACCCCCAATACTTCCTTCACCCCCAATCCTTCCTTCACCTCCCCAATCCTTCCTTAACCCCCAATCCTTCCTTCACCCCCAATCCTTCCTTCACCCTAATCCTTCCTTCACCCCCAATCCTTCCTTCACCCCAATCCTTCCTTCACCCCCAATCTTTCCTTCACCCCCAATCCTTCCTTCACCTCCCCAATCCTTCCTTAACCCCCAATCCTTCCTTCACCCCCAATCCTTCCTTCACCCCAATCCTTCCTTCACCCCCTCCCATCTTCCTTCACCCTCAATCCTTCCTTCACCTCCCAATCCTTCTTTCACCCCCAATCCTTCCTTCACCCCCAATCCTTCCTTCACCCCCAATCCTTCATTCACTCCAATCCTTCCTTCACCCCACTCCTTCCTTCACCCCAATCCTTCCTTCACTCCCAATCCTTCCTTCACCCCCCAATCCTTCCTTCACTCCCCAATCCTTCCTTCATCCTCCCTCTCAAATTCGCCAAATTAATTATGAATCGTTGCTACCACGGAATTGTGAATTATCGTAGCCACGGTATTGTGGGTGTGTTGTGAATTGTTGCAGTCACGTATTGTGGGTTACCCTAGAATTATTGCTGCTTCGGAATTGTGAGTTGGTTGGGAATTATTCCAGCACGGTATTGTGGGTTGTGAATTATTCCAGCACGGTATTGTGGGTTGTGAATTATTCCAGCACGGTATTGTGGGTTGTGAATTATTCCAGCACGTTGTTGTGGGTTGTGAATTATACCAGCACGGTATTGTGGGTTCTGAATTATTCCAGACACGGTATTGTGGGTTCTGAATTATTCAAGGCACAGTATTGTGTGTTATGAATTATTCCAGCACGGTATTGTGGGTTGTGAATTATTCCAGCACGCTATTGTGGGTTGTGAATTATTCCAGCACGGTATTGTGGGTTGTGAATTATTCCAGCACGTTGTTGTGGGTTGTGAATTATACCAGCACGGTATTGTGGGTTCTGAATTATTCCAGACACGGTATTGTGGGTTCTGAATTATTCCAGGCACGGTATTGTGGGTTGCAAATTATTCCAGCACGGTATTGTGGGTTCTGAATTATTCCAGGCCCGGTATTGTGGGTTGTGAATTATTCCAGCACGGTATAGTGGGTTGTGAATTATTCCAGCACGGTATTGTGGGTTGTGAATTATTCCAGCACGGTATTGTGAGTTGTGAATTATTCCAGCACGGTATAGTGGGTTGTGAATTATTCCAGCACGGTATTGTGGGTTGTAAATTATTCCAGCACGATATTGTGGGTTGTGAATTATTCCAGCACGGTATAGTGGGTTGTGAATTATTCCAGCACGGTATTGTGAGTTGTGAAGTATTCCAGGCACGGTATTGTGGGTTGTGAATTATTCCAGGCACGGTATTGTGGATTTGTTTTGAATTGTTGCAGCCACAGTATTGTGGATTCCTTTTTTTTTATGTGGTCATTATTTTCACAGCGTACAAAATGCGTTATTGGATGACCAGCGTATTGAAGAGTCGTAAAACATACCCATCTACCCCGGGCACCACACAATACACGGGGTCACCTTCCTTCTATACTCAATTGATCATCAATCAGGGGGTCCTAAAAATGGATCGGCTTCCCTTACGGTCCACAAGGGATTTTTTTCAGCCGATCAAACAATCCCCGTCGGCTGTGTAGGTATTACGAAAATTCTGTGTATTTTTGTGTTGATTGGTGACTGTCGCTTTGTAAGTGGTGTATAGAAGGTGTAAATCTTTGTTATACAGATTTTTTTGCTCTGTGTAGAGCTTTATCTGGTTTCGTGAAGCTCTATCCAGAGTTAGGGTGTGTATAAGAGAGGAAATACACAGCTTTTGTTATACCTAGTGTATGTCGGTCATAGTTTATGTCTGTCATAGTGTATGTCTGTTATAGTGTATGTCTGTCATAGTGTATGTCTGTTATAGTGATGTCTGTCATAGAGTATGTCTGTCATAGTGTATGTCTGTCATAGTGTATGTCTGTCATGTGTGTGTCTGTCATAGTGTATGTCTGTCATAGTGTATGTCTGTCATAGTGTATGTGCTTTGTAAGTGGTGTATAGAAGGTGTAAATCTTTGTTATACAGATTTTTTTGCTCTGTGTAGAGCTTTATCTGGTTTCGTGAAGCTCTATCCAGAGTTAGGGTGTGTATAAGAGAGGAAATACACAGCTTTTGTTATACCTAGTGTATGTCGGTCATAGTTTATGTCTGTCATAGTGTATGTCTGTTATAGTGTATGTCTGTCATAGTGTATGTCTGTTATAGTGTATGTCTGTCATAGAGTATGTCTGTCATAGTGTATGTCTGTCATAGTGTATGTCTGTCATGGTGTGTGTCTGTCATAGTGTATGTCTGTCATAGTGTATGTCTGTCATAGTGTATGTCTATCATAGTGTATGTCTGTCATAGTGTATGTCTGTCATAGTGTATGTCTGTCATAGTGTATATCTGTCATAGTGTGTGCCTGTCATAGTGTATGTCTGTCATAGTGTATGTCTGTCATAGTGTATGTCTGTCATACCTAGTGTATATCTGTCATACCTAGTGCATGTCTGTCATACCAAGCGTATGTCTATCATACCAAGTGTATGTCTATCATACCAAGTGTATGTTTATCATACCTAGTGTATGTCTATCATACCTAGTGTATGTCTATCATACCAAGTGTATGTCTATCATACCTAGTGTATGTCTATCATACCTAGTGTATGTCTATCATACCTAGTGTATGTCTATCATACCTAGTGTATGTCCATCATACCTAGTGCATGTCTATCATACCTAGTGTATGTCTATCATACCTAGTGTATGTCTATCATACATAGTGTATGTCTATCATACCTAGTGTATGTCTATCATACCTAGTGTGTACCTATCGTACCTAGTGTATGTCTATCATACCTTGTGTATGTCTATCATACCAAGTGTATGTCTATCATACCTAGTATACATCTATCATACCAAGTGTATGTCTATCCTACCTAGTGTATGTATATCATACCAAGTGTATGTCTATCATACCTAGTGTGTATATATCATACCTAGTGTATGTCTAACATACCTAGTGTATGTCTATCATACCTAGTGTATGTCTATCATACCAAGTGTATGTCTATCATACCAAGTGTATGTCTATCATACCTAGTGTGTGTCTATCATACCAAGTGTATGTCTATCATACCTAGTGTGTATCTATCATACCTAGTGAGTATTTATCATACCAAGTGTATGTCTATCATACATACCTAGTGTATGTCTATCATGCCTAGTGTGTATCTATCATACCTAGTGTATGTATATAATACCTAGTGTGTATCTATCATACCTAGTGTATGTCTATAATACCTAGTGTGTATCTATCATGCCTAGTATGTATCTATCATACCTAGTGTATGTCTATCATACCTAGTGTATGTCTACCATACCTAGTGCATGTCTATCATACCTAGTGTATGTCTATCATACCTAGTGTATGTCTATCATACCTAGTGTGAATCTATCACACCTTGTGTATGTCTATCATACCAAGTGTATGTCTATCATACCTAGTGTGTATCTATCATACCTAGTTTATGTCTATTATACCAAGTGTATGTCTATCATACCTAGTGTGTATCTATCATACCAAGTGTATGCCTATCATACCTAGTGTATGTCTATCATACCTAGTGTATGTCTACCATACCTAGTGTATGTCTACCATACCTATTGTGTATCTATCATACCTAGTGTATATCATACCTAGTGTGTATCTATCATACCTAGTGTATGTCTATCGTACCTAGTGTGTATCTATCATACCTAGTGTATATCATACCTAGTGTGTATCTATCATACCTAGTGTATATCATACCTAGTGTGTATCTATCATACCTAATGTATGTCTATCGTACCTAGTGTGTATCAATCATACCTAGTGTGTATCTATCATACCTGTCAACTTTACCTACTTTAATAATCACGAACAAGCGATAGAAAATGCAAAACAACCAGAAATGAGTAGGAATTCGAGCTAGAGCCGTTCCCTTGAACGAATCTACCTGGACTTCCTTCTCATGCAACATTGTAAGCTCCTGATGATGTGTTTGCAACATGAAAGGCCTAGAGCTATTTTTTTGTAAACTGGTAACATAATCAATGGAAGACTCGACCATGAAGGTCTTATTTCTGATTATTGTTGATTAAGACAAGTGGGTCACGTCTTGGTATCTTTAATTCCCTACACGTTTCTCCTGCAGAGTAGTTTTCTTCAGCCGAATACTAATGTATTAGACACTTGTGCAAAACTCAGGTATCTTTGTTGTGGAAACGTTTCGCCCCACAGTGGCTTCATCAGTCCAATATCATTCTTCTCTGTATTGGACTGAGGGACTGATTACCTCAAACTCCTTCAATCCTTACCCATTTCTCCTTTATATTGGACTGATGAACCACTGTCTGGCGAAACGTTTCTTCAATAAAGATTCCAATATGTTGCATAAGTGTTTCAGTCTTCAACTTGTGGGTTCGAAACCACTTATATTACTATATGGAATCACCTGACTAAACGACGACTGTGAATATTATTACGTAAATTAGATTATGTGGTTAGAATTATAACTACAATTTTTAATATGGTGGAGTGGTAAGCCAGTGAAAGGTCTCGATCAGATGACCAAAAGCTCCAGTGGTGGGTCAGCATATAACTAAGACCAGCGTCAGGAAACACTTGACCTGTTTCCTGACTAACCTATGTGATAAATGGTTTTGAAACCGGCAGGTTGAAGATTGAGACACATATGCAACACTTGGGTATCTTTATTGAGAAAACGTTTCGCCACACAGTGGCTTCATCAGTCCAATACAAAGAAGAAATGGGTAAGGAGAGGAGGAGTTTGAGGTAATCAGTCCCTCAGTCACAATGAAAAATGGCATTTATCAAAAATATACCATTTAATTCCATTGTAAATAGAGTTAACAATGTATCATTGTTTATAATGAGTGGACAGAAATAAAATATATTTTTATAAGTTCAAAATGAAAGAAATTAGAGCTGGAGATATTGGGAGGTTTGTTCAGGACATTAAAAATTATATCAGCTAATCAGGGAACGGGTGAGGTTTAAACCCATGGCAAGTGTGTCTTAAAACTCACAGGCCAGTGCGTTAACCACTGGGCCAGCTGGCAAGTGAGTCCTGACACTCGCCTGGGAGTTTTAAGATTCACTCGCCATTGGTTTAAACCCCACTCGTTCCATTGTTTCATAGCATAAACTCACATCATGGGAACAGTCTTCCACCTGGTGGCTACAGCTCTCACTTCACACGGCGAGTGTCCGGGTTCGATTCCCAGCGAGGGTAGAAACATTGGACGTGTTTCTTTACACCGGTTGTCTATGTTCACCCATCAGTGAAATAGATACCTGGGTGTTAGTGGACTGGTGTGGGTCACATCCTGGGTGTTAGTGGACTGGTGTGGGTCGCATCATGGGTGTTAGTGGACTGGTGTGGGTCGCATCCTGGGTGTTAGTGGACTGGTGTGGGTCGCATCCTAGGTGTTAGTGGACTGGTGTGGGTCGCATCCTGGATGTTAGTGGACTGGTGTGGGTCGCATCCTGGGTGTTAGTGGACTGGTGTGGGTCACATCCTGGGTGTTAGTGGACTGTTGTGGGTCGCATCCTGGGTGTTAGTGGACTGGTGTGGGTCGCATCCTGGGACAAAACTGACCTAATTTGCGGGAAATGCTCAGCATAACAAGTGGCTTTCTATATAGTAGTATGTCATTGATGTGAGCTATGGTCTGTATACCTTGTACATGTACTGGTAGAAATAAAGATATTATTATTATTATTATTATTATTATTATTATTATTATTATTATACCTACCGTCTGTAGAGTTCACGAGGGCTTTTGGTGGGAGCACGAGTGTGGTGTGGTGTATTTATGGATATTTTTGATATATAAATCAGATGAAAGAGGTAGAGTAATGTCATTTCTAAGCATTCTTACTGGAAAAAGTCATTCCACATTTTTTTTAATGACTATGCTGGCGTCAAAAGCCTTAGAATTTAGAATGTTGAAAGCGGTGTTAACATTAGTGCAAATGTAAAGGAATGTGTGAATGTCAGATGGAGTCATTGAAAGGCGTTGGCAGGAAGGTAATGGTAGGAGAAAAAATGGTAAGAGTGAAATGAAAAGAATCAAGGCCCACAAACACGATAAATGGGATGTACAGTGGACCCTCGGTTTTCGTTGAAAATTCTTTCCAGAATGCTGTTTGAGTGCCGTTACCGAACGAATTTGTTCCCATAGGGACAAATGTAAATTAGATTAGTCATTTCAGACGCCCAAAAATACACTTACAAAAGCACTTACGAAAATACACTTACATAATTGTTCGAGTTTGGAGGTGAACGAAAACCGAGGGTCCACTGTATTTAGATTTATACAAATGCTTTAAGGCATATTGGCGAGGTGTGAGTCCACAGGTGCGTTGATGAATTAGACACATGTGCAACACTTGGGTGTGATTACATCGACTCCAGGCTCAGGGACTGATTACCTCAAACTCTTTCTGATCTTCACCATTCTTCGTATTGGACTGATGAAGCCACTGTGTGATGAGACGTTTCCTTAATAAAAAATATCCAAGTGTTGATGATTAAGACACATGCGCAACAGTTGGGTATCTTCATTGATGAAACGTTTCGTCTACGCAATAGGCTTCGTTCCAGACACACAAGAACACAAGAATGGAGGAACACTGCAGAAGGCCTACTGGCCCATACAAGGCAGGTCCTTATCAAAACCACCACTACCTAAGAATTTACTCCTGTACTCACGACACTAATCAAACCCAGCCCCTCCCACTCATATATTTGTCCAATCTCTTTTTAAAGCCACCCAAGGTCCTAGCCTCTATCACCCTACTCGGAAGATTGTTCCACGCATCTACAACTCTGTTCGAAAACCAGTACTTGCCTATGTCCTTTCTAAATCTAAATTTATCCAATTTAAATCCGTTATTTCTGGTTCTTACTTGGTTCGATATCCTCAGTATTTTATTAATATCTCCTTTGTTTATGCCCATCATCCACTTGTACACCTCGATGATATCTCCCCTCATTCTACGTCTCTCCAGACCATGGTGCTGAACTCTTCTCCAAGCTGAGGGACTGACCACCTTGTTCCAGACCATGGTGCTGAACTCTTCTCCAAGCTGAGGGACTGACCACCTTGTTCCAGACCATGGTGCTGAACTCTTCTCCAGGCTGAGGGACTGACCACCTTGTTCCAGACCATGGTGCTGAACTCTTCTTCAGGCTGAGGGACTGACCACCTTGTTCCAGACCATGGTGCTGAACTCTTCTCCAGACTGAGGGACTGACCACCTTGTTCTAGACCATGGAGCTGAACTCTTCTCCAGGCTGAGGGACTGACCACCTTGTTCCAGACCATGGTACTGAACTCTTCTCCAAGCTGAGGGACTGACCACCTTGTTCCAGACCATGGAGCTGAACTCTTCTCCAGGCTGAGGGACTGACCACCTTGTTCCAGACCATGGTGCTGAACTCTTCTCAGGCTGAGGGACTGACCACCTTGTTCCAGACCATGGAGCTGAACTCTTCTCCAAGCTGAGGACTGACCACCTTGTTCCAGACCATGGTGCTGAACTCTTCTCAGGCTGAGGGTCTGACCACCTTGTTCCAGACCATGGTGCTGAACTCTTCTCCAGGCTGAGGGACTGACCACCTTGTTCCAGACCATGGAGCTGAACTCTTCTCAGGCTGAGACTGACCACCCTTGTTCCATACCATGGTGCTGAACTCTTCTCAGGCTGAGGGACTGACACATTGTTCCAGACCATGGTGCTGAACTCTTCTCCAGGCTGAGGGACTGACCACATTGTTCCAGACCATGGAGCTGAACTCTTCTCCAGGCTGAGGGACTGACCACCTTGTTCCAGACCATGGAGCTGAACTCTTCTCAGGCTGAGGACTGACCACCTTGTTCCAGACCATGGTGCTGAACTCTTCTTCAGGCTGAGGACTGCCACCTTGTTCCAGACCATGGTGCTGAACTCTTCTCAGACTGAGGACTGACCACCTTGTTCTAGACCATGGAGCTGAACTCTTCTCAGGCTGAGGGACTGACCACCTTGTTCCAGACCATGGAGCTGAACTCTTCTCCAGGCTGAGGGACTGACCACCTTTGTTCCAGACCATGGTGCTGAACTCTTCTTCAGGCTGAGGGACTGACCACCTTGTTCCAGACCATGGAGCTGAACTCTTCTCCAGGCTGAGGACTGACCACTTTGTTCCAGACCATGGTGCTGAACTCTTCTCCAGGCTGAGGGACTGACCACCTTGTTCCAGACCATGGAGCTGAACTCTTCTCAGGCTGAGGGACTGACCACCTTGTTCCAGACCATGGTGCTGAACTCTTCCCCAGGCTGAGGACTGACCACCTTGTTCCAGACCATGGAGCTGAACTCTTCTCCAGGCTGAGGGACTGACCACCTTGTTCCAGACCATGGGCTGAACTCTTCTCCAGGCTGAGGGACTGACCACCTTGTTCCAGACCATGGAGCTGAACTCTTCTCAGGCTGAGGACTGACCACCTTGTTCCAGACCATGGTGCTGAACTCTTCTCAGGCTGAGGGACTGACCACCTTGTTCCAGACCATGGTGCTGAACTCTTCTCCAGGCTGAGGACTGACCACCTTGTTCCAGACCATGGGCTGAACTCTTCTCAGGCTGAGGGACTGACCACCTTGTTCCAGACCATGGAGCTGAACTCTTCTCAGGCTGAGGGACTGACCACCTTGTTCCAGACCATGGTGCTGAACTCTTCTCCAGGCTGAGGGACTGACCACCTTGTTCCAGACCATGGTGCTGAACTCTTCTCCAGGCTGAGGGACTGACCACCTTGTTCCAGACCATGGTGCTGAACTCTTCTCCAGGCTGAGGGTCTGACCACCTTGTTCCAGACCATGGTGCTGAACTCTTCTCCAGGCTGAGGGTCTGACCACCTTGTTCCAGACCATGGTGCTGAACTCTTCTCCAGGCTGAGGGACTGACCACCTTGTTCCAGACCATGGTGCTGAACTCTTCTCAGGCTGAGGTCCTGACCACCTTGTTCCAGACCATGGTGCTGAACTCTTCTCCAGGCTGAGGTCTGACCACCTTGTTCCAGACCATGGTGCTGAACTCTTCTCAGGCTGAGGGACTGACCCCCTTGTTCCAGACCATGGAGCTGAACTCTTCTCAGGCTGAGGGTCTGACCACCTTGTTCCAGACCATGGTGCTGAACTCTTCTCAGGCTGAGGGACTGACCACCTTGTTCCAGACCATGGGCTGAACTCTTCTCCAGGCTGAGGGACTGACCACCTTGTTCCAGACCATGGTGCTGAACTCTTCTCCAGGCTGAGGGACTGACCACCTTGTTCCAGACCATGGAGCTGAACTCTTCTCCAGGCTGAGGGACTGACCACCTTGTTCCAGACCATGGTGCTGAACTCTTCTCCAGGCTGAGGGACTGACCACCTTGTTCCAGACCATGGTGCTGAACTCTTCCCCAGGCTGAGGACTGACCACCTTGTTCAGACCATGGTGCTGAACTCTTCTCAGGCTGAGGGACTGACCACCTTGTTCCAGACCATGAAGCTGAACTCTTCTCCAGGCTGAGGACTGACCACCTTGTTCCAGACCATGGTGCTGAACTCTTCTCCAGGCTGAGGGACTGACCACCTTGTTCCAGACCATGGTGCTGAACTCTTCTCCAAGCTGAGGGACTGACCATCTCAAATACTTTTTCTCCAAGGTTGATGGACTGATTACATCATCTTCATTTCACTACTACACTGCTGCCTCTGTATCTGACTGAAGAAGTCTACTGTGTGGGCGAAACGTTTCATCAATAAAGATACCCAACTGTTGCACATGTGTCTTGCTGATCAACTAGTCGGTATTTTATGTCATTTTCAACAAGCGTTTATGGAAGTTCCATGAAGGAATGTCATCCTTAGTATATTGTGTTTCTGATGGTAAACAAGACAGCATTTGATGCAACTTATAATTTTAATCAGTTATATTTCCAGCGAAGTTCTTAGCAACAATTGATTCAGAAAAATCGCAAATATCAACTGCAAATTCCCTACCCAAGCTAATGTATTTTGTTATAAGACTTTATGAGTGAAGGGATCGTGAATGACCATCACATATAATTGTTTGTGAATGGTACGATGGTCATTGTTATAGATGTCCAGAATGAAAGAGCTACGGGTCGCTAGCGCACTCAGCTCACACACTGAGGTTCGGAGTTCGAATCCCCTCCGGTGCGGCTGGAAAACATTAGGGACGTGTTTCCATAAGATACCTGCTGTCCATGTTCAGTACGCTGAGGTCAGTGGTCACGTGTGGTCATACCTGTCCTAAGCTGTCTGGGAATTAGCGTGGGGTGATACCGAGCACATGGCTCCTGCAGTGTTTTAGAATCTCAGGTTGAAGTGTTGAAGAAGGAGGTTCTCTACTTCAGGAGGAAAATAGGAGGCTGAAGCTTCGCCTAGATGGGTGTGGAGTGAGTGTGAGATGGTTGGAGCTGGTAAGGAGGAAATAGGTTCCAACAGTGGTGGCGGCCGCTTTAAGTAGCAAGTGGTTCACAATTCCAGGAAAAGGAAGATAAAGAAGGTTAATAGTGAAGATGTGAGGTAGGAAATCGATTCTCTGTTCTCAGGACGAGTGTACTTCATGGTCAGTGAGGTTAAAGGTACCACTGACTCCCTGCTAATCAAGGTAAGAATATTCTGATTGTGGGAGACTCTCAGGTAAGAAATGGACCGTGCCTTTTGTAACAGAGACAGGAAGGTCAGACGAGGTGTGCCTCCAGGAGCTGGTATT
>WNWK01006265.1:0-108080 GCA_009830355.1 Cherax destructor | reverse complement strand
GGGAGGACGTCATGAAATAAATCAAAGATGGTTAAGATTGCAGTTATTTGTTAAAAATGAATGATTTACAGTTAATTACAATCTATTTTAGTACTTCAATATAAAATCATTTACCATTGCACTGTAACAACAAACCCATGGGTATATTGCCAGGGGTAGGAAATGGTTGCAATGTGATATCTGGACGTCTACTCTAGTCTACTAGCAGGCCGGAGTTCCACATTGGAGCAGGCACCAGCTTACAACCCCTCTCTCTGGACCGTCTAAGTCCCAACTGACTTTCTCCCTCTAATATACTTTCTTGGGAAGTCCTTCCTATGGGACAAGTCTACACTAGACTATTGCTCAGATCCTACAGCTGCTTAACTGAAGTATGCAATTGTTTACAACCCGATCTTGAAGGCCGTGTGAACAGTCCCTATACATCACAGTTAGTGGACTTGTGTTCATACTTCTCTGTAGTATTAATTTTGTGCTCCTGTCATCTGCATTCTAAAATATTTTAGAATGCTACATCAACCTGCCACATACACGGGTAATTTAAACAAATTCTGGACACCATTGTCTTCTGATTCCACCTTTCTTATTTAGAAATGCTTCATGTAATGCAACCTTCTGTCGATGCTGTACATGTTCCCTATTTACTAAAACACTTCTCTCATTGAACTTATCCTAAGGAATTTTATTTTTGTTTACATTAAATCATATTTCAATTTAATATTGCTAGTGCTGTTTTTGGAGATTAAACAAAGTAGACATTGAATGAGTCAACACAGCTAGAATACACAAGATGGAGTGTCCACTGCTCCACAGTGACTACGCTGGCAAGATTAGACTTGCTAACGGCAGTCGGCAGGTGCCCCTCTAGCTTTCGAGCGCCACTTAGGCATCTGGGGTTATAGATCGTGGAGTCTCAGCTGCATTGGGGTCTAATTTTCATGTGAGACCGAACCATCCAGTTTCTATGACCCCGCCTCCACCTGCTTCGCCTCGACTGACTACAGTATATAAGCCACTTATACGGCTCTATGCTGTACTTTCTACAAGATTGATGGACTGAACCCATCGACTCCAGGCCGAGGGACTGATTACCTCAAACTCCTCCTCCTCTCAACTTTCTGCTTTGTATTGGACTGATGAAGCCACTGTGTGGCGAAACGTTTCCTCAATAAAGATACCCAAGTGTTGCATATGTGTCTAATTTATTAACTTGTCGGTTTTCTGAACCATTCATCTACATCCTACGGGCGATCTTCACTCCGGCCTTCAGGCACCTTGCCAGTGCTCCTCGTCAGGTACCTTGGCGGCCACTGGCTCTCCCCACCCACCACGGATCCAGGAAAAGGTCAGAGGAAAAAGACGATACAAACCTAACATAATAAAGCGATTAGAATTCTTGGGTTCATATAAAGTATAAATAACAAGTCCTCAGGTTATTCTTCAACTTCATATATCGATGAGTAGATTACGCTGCACAGTTCTGGTCGCCGTATTACACAATGGATATAAATACGCTGGAAAACATACAAAGTAGGATGACTAAGTTAGGTTAGACAAATACGTAAGTGGGTGTGGGTGGGTGAGAGTTGGACCTGACTGGCTTGGGCTGGTAGGTCTGGACTTGGATCTAACTAGCTTTGGCTAGTAGGTGATTTGGATCTGCCTAGCATGGGCCAGTAGACCTGCTGCAGTGCTCCTTTGTTCTTATGTTTTAACCCTGAATATACATATAATGCCGCGGTATTATGTGAGATTTTCTCACTCTACATGTCAAGTATTGTCAATAAATGACAATGTGTAAAGTCAGGTACTGTCAGTTAAAAAACAGATTTAAAATATTTTTGTTTGATTACTTTTTTACTGTAACTTTTTCAGAGCCAAAATTGTGACTTTTTCCAACACCCTGACCACATGTTAAGTAAAAGGACACAAATGCAACTAACGTGACATTTTATTGTGGCAACGTTTCGCTCTCCAGGAGATTTGTCAAGCCGTTACAGCTTGACAAAGCTCCTGAGAACGAAATTACCACAATATGTTTTGTGCATTTTTGTGTTTTTACTTAACATATTGTCGTTAATTCTACCAATATTAATACACCCTGACCACAGCTCACAACATCTGAGGTAAGGACGGTTAGTATGCACCCACGGGGTAGTGCCGTTTGGGGGCTTGTGCCAGGTAGTGGTCTTGAACTTGTCTTGAATGAGGATCTGGCACGGTAAGTTTTTAGCAAGGGGCAGCGGGTTCGACCCCCCCTATGAAGGGTTGTACCACTGGGCTGGGAAGGTCTACCAAGACACCATCAAAATTGCACAGTGTTCGTCCTCCATCCTGGGACCAGACCTCTTCTCATATAGTACTTTCCGATTATGCCAAGGTCAGTTATATATATATATATACATGTCGTGCCTAATAGGTAAAACCGGTCAATTAGCAAGAACTCGTCTAAAATTAAGTCCTTTCTAAAATTTTCTCTTGTACGTTTGAAGATATATATTTTTTATTGTTAATGTATTTTGCACCAAAAGAATCTTAGAAAACTTATCTAACCTTGTTATAACAAGCGCAATTTAATTTAGCCTAATCCAACTAAATATATTTTTGATACATTTACAAAAATTTAATAATAAACAAACACAATGAAATATATCTTTTCGCTTGTCTTATATGGCAAGAAGAGCATTGCTATTTAAGCCAAAATCGCAAGTTCTGCCTATTCGGCACGACAGATATATATATATATATATATATATATATATATATGTCGTGCCGATTAGGTAAAACTGGTCAATTAGCAAGAACTCATCTAAAATTAAATCCTTTCTAAAATTTTCTCTTATACGTTTAAATATATATTTTTTTCATTTATGTTGATGTAAAAATTTATAATTTTGTACCAAGAGAAACTTTGAAAACCTACCTAACCTTATTACAACAAGAGCAATTTAATTTAGCCTAACCCAACTAAATATATTTTAGATACGTTAACATTAATTTAATAATAAACAAACACAATGAAATATATTTTTTTCGTTATGTTCAGAATGATTTTGGCGAAATTATTGCATACACAAATTTTCACTTGTCTTATATGGCAAGACGAGCGTTGCTATTTAAGCCAAAATCGCAAGTTTTACCTAATCGGCACGACATATATATATATATATATATATAAAATCTTCAACACGTCGGCCGTTTCCCACCGAAGCGGGGTGGCCCAAAATGAAAAACGAAAGTTTCCCATTTTACATTTAGTAATATATACAGGAGAAGGGGTTACTAGCCCCTTGCTCCCAGCATTTTAGTCGCCTCTTACGACACGCATGGCTTACGGAGGAAGAATTCTGTTCCACTTCCCCATGGAGATAAGAGGAAATAAGAACAAGAACTAGTAAGAAAATAGAAGAAAACCCAGAGGGTGTGTATATATATGATTGTACATGAATGTGTAGTGTGACCTAAGTGTAAGTAGAAGTAGCAAGACGTACCTGAAATCTTGCATGTTTATGAGACAGAAAAAGACACCATGAATCCTACCATCATGTAAAACAATTACAGGCTTTCGTTTTACACTCACTTGGCAGGACGGTAGCACCTCCTGGGTGGTTGCTGTCTACCAACCTACTACCTATAATATATATATATATATATATATATATATATATATATATATATATATATATATATATATATATATATATATATATATATGCATATATGCAAAACAACCACTATGAAAAAATAGAGGAATTCCAAGCGCTTTCGTGACTACTCACATTATCAAGGAACTATATATATATATATATATATATTTAAAGTGCGCCTTGCCCAGCGTCACTCCCACACACTTGCCCAGACTGCCTCCACATTGAAGACCTTGCAAGGAGTGCAAACCTGCAATTCAGTTCTTATTATATTTTTCAGGTCATCTGTCTTAATTTGCGCACGGGATAACGACTACTGTATAGCCGCCGCGGCGGCTGCGGCTGCCGCAACTACAACCGCAGCCGCCGCACCCGCAAAAAAAAATCTATTTTTTGGAACTTGAGAGACTATTTCCCAAGAAAAAATGGAGATTATGTATGCGAATTTTTAATATTTTTTTTTTGTATTTAATACGTGCATTGTTACATTATGAAGGAGCACTAAACCTGTAGGTGTTAATACATCGTCTGAGGGTAATAGAATGCATTTAGGTTCACTCCAAGGAAGGGGAACACAGGTTTAGTTCCTTAGGTCAGGTGACATGCAGTCTTAATGACCCTCGTGCAGTGACTGGTGTACAGGTGACATGCAGTCTTAATGACCCTCGTGTAGTGACTGGTGTACAGGTGACATGAAGTCTTAATGACCCTCGTGTAGTGACTGGTGTACAGGTGACATGCAGTCTTAATGACCCTCGTGTAGTGACTGGTGTACAGGTGACATGCAGTCTTAATGACCCTCGTGTAGTCAGTGTGTTTTAAGCCTCATAATACAAACTAACCAGTCATGTGAACTGTTCACTGAAAGAACTGCTGTCAGTACTGTGTACTCATACCAGTAACCGTTGCTGATTCACCGTCTTCCTACGTGAATCACTGACCGTTACGTGACACATGCTGACCTAGCATGACGTCACGAGCTCTTTGAATGCCCTCCGGGCACTGGGCATCTCATTTCAAGGCAGTGTATAGAGACAGAAAGGTCAGGCCTGGCGCCCTCCTTATTTTACCACTAATTATAAGTTACCAGCCATCCATCGTGATATTGAACCAAGTAAGAACCAGAAATAACTGATTTAAATTGGATAAATTTAGATTTAGAAAAGACATAGGCAAGTACTGGTTTTCGAACAGAGTTGTAGATGAGTGGAACAATCTTCCGAGTAGGGTGATAGAGGCTAGGACCTTGGGTGGTTTTAAAAAGATTGGACAAATATATGAGTGGGAGGGGCTGGGTTTGATTGGTGTCGTGAGTACGGGAATAAATTCTTAGGTAGTGGTGGTTTTGATAAGGACCTGCCTTGTATGGGCCAGTAGGCCTTCTGCAGTGTTCCTCCATTCTTATGTTCTTATGTTTATTCCCAGTCCCATCAATCGAACCCCACACGACAATGCTGTAGACTCGATTCTCAGTTTTGCCAAGACAAACACTTCCAAACTTCTCTCCCCACTCATGGAAAAACAAAAAAACATGATTTACAACTATAAGAGGGAGACATTAATATCAATTTAGTGTTTACAGGAAGTTTAAAGCATGGATTAATTCTAAGAATTATTCATTTTGAGGATATTATCGAGTTAAGTGCCTTGAAGTAGTAGTTACTTGGTTTAGATAAGTGAGCGTTGGTGTAGGCTGAAGTGGTTCTCCAGGATGAGT
Organism: Cherax destructor; assembly: GCA_009830355.1. Lineage (NCBI taxonomy): Eukaryota > Metazoa > Arthropoda > Malacostraca > Decapoda > Parastacidae > Cherax > Cherax destructor. The sequence continues at coordinate 102,716 of WNWK01006265.1, read as the reverse complement.
AACACTTCGAGTTGTAAGTAGCTAATGAATTATGATGGCTTCTTAGTGAAGTGCAAAGATGTTAATCTGTGTGCTGTCTGTTGTTTGATGGATGCCGCGGCAGATGGTAAAGTGGTGGTGGTGGTGGTGCTGGGGCCGGTGGTGTGGCGACGGTGGGTGCGGCTGGTGGTGGGAGGCGGCAGTGGATGCTGCTGCTGCCGCTGCTGCGGCAGGTGGTGTGTGGCGACGGTGGGTGCTGATGCTGCAGGTGGTGGGTGGCGGCGGTGGGTGCTGCTGCGGCAGGTGGTGGGTGGCGGCGGTGGGTGCTGATGCTGCAGGTGGTGGGTGGCGGCGGTGGGTGCTGCTGCGGCAGGTGGTGGGTGGCGGCGGTGGGTGCTGATGCGGCAGGTGGTGGGTGGCGGCGGTGGGTGCTGATGCTGGCAGGTGGTGGGTGGCGGCGGTGGGTGCTGCTGCGGCAGGTGGTGGGTGGCGGCGGTGAGTGCAGCTGGTGGTGGGATGCAGCAGTGGGTGCTGCTGCTGCTAGTGGTGGGTGGCGGTGGTAGGTTCTGATGCTGCGGCTGGAGGTGTGCTGCTGCAATTGGTGGTGGGTGGCGGCAGTGGGTGCAGCAGGTGGTGGGTGGTGGCGGCGGCGGCGGCGGTAGGTGCTGCTGCAGCTGGTTGTTGGTGGCAGCGGTAAGTGCTGCTGGTGGTAGATCGCGACGGTGGGTGCGCGACTGGTGGTGGGTGGCGGCTGTGGGTGCGGCAAGTGGTGGGTGGCGGCGGTGGGAGCTGCTGTGGCTGCGGCAGGTGGTAGATGGTGGCGGTGGGTGGGTGTTGCTGTTGCGGCTGGTTTTGGGTGGCGGCTGTGGGTGGGTGCTGCTTCTGCCGTGGCTGGTGGTGTGTGGCGGCGATGGGTGCTAGTGCTGCGGCTGGTGGTGGGTGGCGGCGGTGGATGCGGCAGGTGGTGGATGGATGGATGGATGGGTGGCGGCGGCGGTGGCTGCTGCTGCGGCTGGTGATGTGTGGCGGCGGTAGGTTCGGCAGGTGGTGGGTGGGTTCGGCAGGTGGTGGGTGGCGACGGTGGGCGGTGGGTGCCTCTCGTATTATTTTGCGAAATGCATCTATCTAATACTAAAAAAAACTAAGTAGATAACATTGAAATTTTTTGGCATCAGAAAAGACATTTTTTAATCCCTGAATCCCTCAAGGGAGGTTCCTTGATGCTGGTGAGGGGCTCTTGATGTAGGGAATTTGATCTGGGCTCCAGTTCCCTGAATTGAGCCTGAATGCCTTCCAAAACCTAACTTATGCCACTGAGCTTGACTGTTATCATTCTGATTCTGTTTAACACACATAATGACTCTTAACATGCTCCTAGGAGACGCCAGGTATAAATACTCAAAAATCCGGGAAAAAGGGAATTAATGTAAAATTATTAGGGATTCCATCACACATTGGATTACTCCATGATAAAGTTGATATTCAGAATGTAACTTTGGTGCATATGTATCTAGCATTAGGAATAATATTAAGAAAGAAGTAAATAATGAAACAATGTTATAGAAATGCAATTGAAAAACTGACTAGATCTATAACTCACTATGATAACATTAACGTAGATAAGTGCGTTTATGGAGCAACTTGCAATGTTGGAATGACTGATGTTGTAGTGGCCAGGCTTAGGCTTGGTTACAAGTACTTCTGGCAGTTTGGGAGACACACATATGATGATCAAACCAAATGCAAAGTATGTGGTCAGTCATATGGTCACTATCTTGTGCTTAATTGTCCACTTATTGAGGAATATAGATATAGTATAATAACCTATGTGACATGTCAATGTGTCTTAATGGAAATAAGATACAAGATATATTAAGCAAATTTCCAAAGTTTGCTTGTAACAGATAAGTGAACTGTAGATATAAATCCAGATGTACACCTGTTAACCCCTTTTGGGGACCTAGTTCCTAAGCCTTTTGTGTATCCATATGCTCTTGCGCTAAAGTCCACAGGATGGATATGGGTGCCCAATAAACCAGCCACTTCGGTGTCCAAAAAAAAAAAAAAAAAAAAATTAATCCCCCTACAGGCGATGTATAATCCCTACGGGTTTAGCGCTCCCCCATAATAAACCCACAATCAAGCCGAGAAATCCACGAGCGTCGCTGATAACGAAATCAGCTGACGCTCCATCGTAATAATTAGATCATTAAGCGCCTCGCGCTCTGAAAGAAAGCGACACCGTTGAGCGCCTCGGTAAATAAACAACTCGACGGACCTAAGATACCGAGGGAGAAATAATGTATTGATTGTAAACTGTGAAGAAGCATTGTGGGGAGCAGCGGGAGGTTAAAGGGGGTGGGGAGGAAAGGGGGATGGGAGGAAAGGGGAGGAAGTGGATGGAGATTGGAGGGGAGAACTAAATCGAGAGGCGATGGAAGGAGAGAGAATTGGTGGGAAGGGGAAAAGAGGAACAAAGATGGGAGAAAGTGCATGGTAGAGAGAGAGAGGGGGAGGGGGAAGGAAGAATACACAATTAACCCTCACATAGAATAACTATTAACTAGATAATGAGTCTAAATCAGACCAAAACATCGTCATAACTTTTCCTTTCCAACGTGCAAGTCATTTGTGTACTTTTCCAGTCACGTTGTGTCGAGGAAAAGGAATGAAAGGGGAGGGAAAAAGGAAGATTGGATGGGAGAATGGAGGAGGATGTGGTAATGGAGGCGAGGCAAGGAGGAATGGGATAGAAGGTTCGAACGTGGAGGGATAGGAGTAGAAAGGAATGGGAAGGGTTGGAAGGGAAAGGGAGTATTGTGTTGAGGGTTCAGGTGTGAGGGATGGGTGAAGAGATTATAAGGAGGGGGTGGGTAGGGGTGTTATGGGGTGAGGGATGTGCAAGAGATGTGTGTATGTATATATATAATATATATAACATTATAGAGAAGGTATAAAAAAAAGTAAAAATATATTGTACCAATTTATTTACTATGTTTTTTATTTCTGCATTTTTGGCGTCTGGGTAAAAAACAACTGTTGGCAGGGATGTGTTCTGGCAGGGGTGAGATATGACTGGCAGGGACGTGGGTTAGCAGGGGAGGGGAAACTTTGACCGTCAGCTCGTAATGGATTGTAACAGTCCAATCCAGTCCCTTGGATTAAATATGATTGCCCCTCCGCCGTCCATTCCTTAGATGCTCTACGCCCCTTGCAAGTTTAGTGCTTCCTCTATGAACATAACCCTTAAATCTGCTGCTTAGATTTAATGGTTATGTTCTAACCGGCTCAGCTGGTTGGAAGCCCCTGCAGGCCACCGGCTCAGCTGGTTGGAAGCCCCGGCAGGCCACCGGCTCAGCTGGTTGGAAGCACCGGCAGGCCACCGGCTCAGCTGGTTGGAAGCACCGGCAGGCCACCGGCTCAGCTGGTTGGAAGCACCGGCAGGCCACCGGCTCAGCTGGTTGGAAGCACCGGCAGGCCACCGGCTCGCCTGGTTGGAAGCACCGGCAGGCCACCGGCTCGCCTGGTTGGAAGCACCGGCAGGCCACCGGCTCGCCTGGTTGGAAGCACCGGCAGGCCACCGGCTCGCCTGGTTGGAAGCCCCAGCAGGCCACCGGCTCGGCTGGTTGGCACCCCCGGCAGGCCACCGGCTCGCCTGGTTGGCAGGCCACCGGCTCGGCTGGTTGGCAGCCCCGGCAGGCCACCGGCTCGGCTGGTTGGCAGCCCCGGCAGGCCACCGGCTCGGCTGGGTGGCAGCCCCGGCAGGCCACCGGCTCGGCTGGTGGCAGCCCCGGCAGGCCACCGGCTCGGCTGGTTGGCAGCCCCGGCAGGCCACCGGCTCGGAGCATCCCTTATCCATCCCATATACGGTAGACCAAGAACATATGGATTTCCCAAAAGGATTGTTAACAAGAGTTTGGATTTATATCTAAAATTATCTAATCTGTCATGCAAATTTGCGATATTTGCTTAATATGTCTTGTATCTTATTTTCTTTAATAAAATACTTTAATATATCTCAATGGTTATGTTATCTCTATATTCCTCAGTAAGAGGACAGTCAAGCACACTATATACTTTGCATGTAGTTTGATCATGAGTGTCTGTCAAACTGCCAGAAGTACTTGTAATGATGCCTAAGTCTGGCTTCAGCATCAGTCAGTTTGTTCACATTGGAAGTTTCTTCTTAAATGTGTCTACATTTGTTATAGTTATAAATGTAATCGGGTATCTAACTGCATTCCTATGGTATTCATTTTCTTTATTTACATGTCGCATAACACACACTCCTTGTGCTAGAAAGAAATATGCCCAACTAGTCTTCATTTCCCATCAGGGTACCGTCTTTAACTAATCAACATAGTTAATCACGGAGTAACTCTGCTAGTGATGGAATCCACGAAAAAGATATATTTCTTTTCTCTCTGATTTGTGAGTTGGATTACTTTTACATAAAGCAACGAGAGGAACTGAACGAGGTATAGACGATCTTCAGTAACCTTGTTTGAGAGAGATCTTAAGTTCACTTCAAGTCTCCTGCAACATATGATAATACGTTCTCCTTTGGGAGCCAGAGACTGGACATCGCAAGACAAAGAAGACTCGTGTCAGGACACCTGTCCTGGCCAATATTATACATATATAAAGTGTCAAAGCGACACGAAGCCGATTGAAATTAACAGGCACTTGTCTGAGCTTTGTATCCCCGTGTGACTCGGTATTTTAACCCTGACTGGTGCGAGTTAGCTTTAAGCTAAGCTTTTTTAAAGCCTGACTATTACTAGTTAGCTTAAGCTAAGCTTTTTAACAGGTTCATTGCATATGATTTTACATTTGTAAACAGATGGTAAATTGATGTTAAATGATGGCAACAGGACATGGGTTATAAAGAGGATTGAAAAAAGTACTCATTCTACCCTTGTTAACTGAGCTCACCGTTACAAACTAACGTAACACAGTAGCCAGAACTAAGTAACGGTGTTGCGTCTTGCGTAATACAAGTTTTCATCCTGTATGTAATTTTCCTGATACTTTGAGGCTCTTAACCTGCAGAGAAATGTAGACCACAATATATACTATAACCGTTGATGATTAGAGTATATACTATAACCGTTGATGATTAGAGTATATACTATAACCGTTGATGATTAGAGTATATACTATAACTCTTATAATATATATTCTCCCACTCCAAGAGTTTCAACCCTCTTGGAGAGGGTTGAAACTCTCAGAAGAAAGTACTGAAGCAGAAATTCTCACATAATCCTACTCTTTCGTCTATATTATCACTGTTCAGCTGTTGGTAAAATTACGCAGCCGTAATATGTTTGGTGTTATTGTTTTACCTAAATATTACCGTTTTATTTATGGGGAGGCGCTAAACCCCTAAGGGTTATGCAGTGCACAGGTAATGCAGGATGGAAAAGAAGAGGGGAAGAGGAGGCGAGGAGAGCCTGATTTCATCCAAGAAAGAAGAGGGTAGTTATCAGTAGAGCAGCCGGGATGTTGATGGGAGGGGGAGGGTGTCTGAAGAGAGGATTTTAATCTGGGAGGGGGAGAGAAAGGGTGTCTGAATCCAGGATTTTAATCTTGTAGGGGGGAGTTTCGATGGGAGGGGGAGAGGAAGGGTGTCTGAAGCCAGGATTTTAATCTGGGAGGGAGGAGTTTCGATGGGAGGGGGAGAGAAAGGGTGTCTGAATCCAGGATTTTAATCTGGGAGGGGGAGGAACAAATCATAAGATGCTGAAAATGTCAAAGAAATCGTCTTTAAAAAACACATTATTTTCAATCACAGAATGAGCGGGGTATCGAACCCATGGCAAATGTGTTGTGATTTCCTGAGATATAATTTTCGGTTTGTAAGTGAAATTTCTTATTGTCATGACTTTGTGGTCACTGGTTAATATAATAGTGAAAATTACCCATTAATTGAACAAATAAAAAGTATTTGCCTCTTGGGGAGCTTTAACCCCCTTCAGCCCCTTTAACACCCCTTGGCTTAGCCACTGGAACCTTTTATTTCATCAAGAAGCCTTGACCATCCTCAAGGAAATTTTCTTATGGATTTTATGAAGCTTCGGTAAAAGTTTCACTGTGTTTTTATTACATATAATCATTCCAATGTGTTTATTGCAACATATGCCCCTAAGTACACGTACGCGGATCTGGCTACAACAGAGCTGATTTCGCAAGCCGTCAATCGAAGGTCCTTAACATTCACTCGTTTCTAGAAAGTCAACTACTGAGTGCTTTGACTTACTGATGTGCAATTTCCTCTAAACTACTCGGCATCGAGGGGGTAAATAGCCTCAATTTCTGGACCTACCACTTGATGGAGAGGTTCCAGGTAAGGGCAGGTCAGACGCGCACTTGGACAGGGCTGGCAGTGTTCTCGTTTATCCCAGTACGATGTTCCAGTTACGCCTTTTCCTAGTTCGTGATGTCACGCGTTGTTGATAGTCATGTCACATTGTCTTGGTCTCGTGTCAATCTGTTGTTCCCATCTCGATTTTTGCCTCGGCTACTCGCTATTTAAATGAGCCTTGTTCTCGCACTACTCCTTCACGTCTTGAGAGGTTCACTCCCGTCCTTCTTAGACATTGACGAAATATTACCTAGAATTCTAAGTGTTAGTTCTAGTTATTATAATTCTAGTTGTAATTCGTTATTATAATTCGTTATTATAATCCTAGTTATTATAAACCTAGTTATTATAATCCTAGTTATTTTAATTCGTTATTATAATTCTAGTTAGAATTATTCTGATAATTCTTTGTATTATAATTCTATGTATTATTATTCCGCGTATTATTATTCCACGTATTGAAACTACGTATTAAAACTCTACGTGTTAAAACTCTACGTGTTAAAATTCAATGCGTTATAATCCTGGTCATTATAATTCTACGTGTTGTTCAAGATGATACTTCCACTTATATTTTTTTTACTCTTTGGCATTAAGTTTTGTTTGCAGATATTCAGTGACTAGTCACAACTGCAATGCATTTTCTTCCTCCAGAGGGTTACCTTGATACCGGTGAAGGGCTCGTGATCCAGGTGATTTGATCCACCTTCCACTAATCAATCCTGATTGCTTTCTATTCCTCTCGTGCTGTACGACTCGTATAGGTTTATCTCTTCTCCGTGAGTATATTACAACTCTATTTCACACACAAGAACGATAGAATAGTGCAGTAGGCCTATTGGCCCATGCTAGACAGATCAAATTCCTACAGCCGACCATGTACTCGTTCATGCTAAGGATCTTGCCTCAACGACACTACCTGGCGGTTTGTTCCACTCATCCACAAGTCTCTCTCCCTACTAGTTCTTCTCTATATCCTTTCTAAATGTAAATTTCTCCAACTGGAATTCATTGCTGGGACTCTTGTCATGGGTAACTATTTCCAACACGCTATTTATATCCCCTTTATTCCTGTTTTTCATTTGTACGCTTTAGTCACATGTCCCGTAATTCTACGCCCCTACCAGAGAGTACAAGTTCAGTCTGCCTATCTTCGTAAGAGTTTTAATACATGGAATCAGCTTTGTTCTTTGTATTTTCCAGGACTCAAACACCACTCGTGGTACTCTTTCAGATTTAAATGTTTTTTGAGGCTTGTTGATTATTGAGAGATGCTGCAGGCAACACCTGGGTATCTTAAGTAAAAGGACACAAATGCAACTAATGGGACATTTTATTGTGGCAACGTTTCGCTCTCCAGGAGCTTTTACTTAACATTGTCGGTAATAATACAATATTAATACAACCTGGGTATCTTCATAGAGAGAGAGGGGGGAGACAGAGATACAGCAGTGTCTCTGAAGAGAGACTGCAGTGTTATCTTTGGTATCTTATTCTTGATTTGGTGATTCCTGGGACCTCAGCTTCCTCATTGCTAGACGTGTCACGGACTTGTAAATGAGATAAGGTAAGATAACAGCTCTTAGCCTGTAAATTCAACTGTGTAAAAACGAGCTGGGAGTTTCTTTTCATTTATGAAAAAAACTGTAGTGTTAATGCTTTTACAACCGGGAGATGAAACTTGCTGAATTAAAGCATGTATGTTATATATGTGGTGGGTTGTGGATGGCTTGTGTTTTGCTCCAGCCAGAGTTCACCTGTCTCGAAGCATTGAATTGTCGCCTCAACTATTATGAAGTCTTGATTTAAATGTTCCGCTTATCTCCTCCCTAAGACAAATCTTTGTCTAGCACTCAGATGTCTAAACTACGACTGTCCTGGGGACGGGACAAGAGATTTTTAGAAAGCTCTGTCTGAGAGACATAGAGCCGGGAAGGAGCTTTTGTGAGCTTTAACGGTGGCCAGGGACTAGGAGAGTACACTGTAAGTGAGTGAGAGTACACTGTTAGTGAGTGAGAGTACACTGAGTACCAAGAACGATAGAAAATTCTCCTGACGCCCTCTTTCTCCTAGTAACATTACCCCATTAAGGATAATTGTGGATTATTTTTTAGCTATTAACTTTATTTTTAATTAGGGGGCAGAACAGGGGATATTAGTGAGGGCCTGCTAGCCATTTGAGTATGGAATGTAAGAGGTGTCTGAACATAGTGCTCCTTGTCCTGCTACAGATGGAGGGATTTTTGTGGTGGAGAGGGAGAGATTAGGATCAGCCACGAGCTGAATGTGGATCGACTAGCGAGATCTATTTCAGAGGGTGAAGCCCCTTCTGAAGCTAGTGCTGGTCGACTTTGAGAATATATTTCACGCGTGTTTTACTAGGGTAGTTATACATTTTCCCTATCCCATTGTACTGGTCAGTGTATCTTTGTCCTGTAATAATATCCCCATGAATATATAGGGTCTGATTTTTCCTCTTTACTAGTAGCTATGTAAAGTGAGTTAGGAAGTCACTTAGGCTACGATACAATGATGAGGGGTGGTGGGTTGTGGTGATGGTAGTGGGTGGTGATGGTAGTGGGTTGTGGTGGGTGGTGATGGTAGTGGGTGGTGATGGTTGTGGTGGGTGGTGATGGTAGTGGGTTGTGGTGGGTGGTGATGGTAGTGGGTTGTGATGGTAGTGGGCTGTGGTGATGGTTGTGGGTTGTGGTAGTGGGTGGAGGTGATGGTAGTGGGCTGTGGTGGTGGAGAGCTATAGTGAGTGCGTGAGGAGGGAGCGCAGCCCCCTGTCAACGGGGCGTCACAGGAGGAGTGCGGAATTCGACAACACGCAAACCCCACCCTGGTAGCTATTTGCTTGTTGATTATTATACTTTTATTTTCAGCTGTGTGTAGTGTGTGCGTGTGTTGTGTGTATTGTGTGTACTCGTCCATTCATGCACTCCTATTTATGGTTACAGGGGTCGATTCATAGCTCTTGGCCCCTCTTCGCTGGTCGCTACTAGGTCTACTCTCACCCTGCTCCATTAGCTTTATGGAACCTTTTCTTAATAGGTCCAAAAATTTTTTACCGTCGACTGCCCACCAACCTTCCTACAGACACATGTCTACAGTCTGACTCTCAAGCCCAATGAACATCTTAGGCCTATCACCTAAGGGGTTGGTAGTTTTAAAGCTATGGATGGATCCTGCCTCCACTACATCACTCTCCAGATTGTTCGACTTACTGACAACTCTGACTGAAGAACAACTTCCTAGCATCCCTATAACTCATTTGAGTTTTCAGCTTCCAGTTGTGACCCCTTGTTACTGTGTCACATCTCTGAAACATTGAGTGTCTATCCACCTTGTCAATTCCTCTCAGTATTTTATAAGTCGTTATCATGTCCTTCCTATCCCTCCTGTCCTCCAGTGTTATCAGGTCGATTTCTCTTAACCTCTCCTCGTAGGTCATACCCCTCAGCTCCCGGACTAGTTTTGTTGGAAACCTTTGCACTTTCTCTAACTTCTTTATGTTTGACCAGGTGTGGGTTCCACACTGGTGCTGCATACTCCAATATGGTCCTGACGTACACGGCGTACGGTCACGAATGACGTGTGTATGGGGGGGGGAGATGGCTGGGTTTTTATATGCTTGGACAAGTACCTACGTGCATAGCTGCCCAAGTGCGTGCATGTGGTGTGTGAGTGAGAGCGAACACACTTTAAGGAGTGAGTGAGTGTGTGTACCCGGTTATATTCGTGCGAACGTGGTTGCAGATGTGGTTGCGTGCGGTGTTTGAGCCAGATAGGCAACATGCTTAACAGGGTCATGTTTGCGTGTGGTTGGTCGTGATCCAGCCAAGGAACAGCGTGAGTCAACACCCTACTTACTGTCGTCTATACAACGAGACGCGCATAATACTCAACCCGCTCATAAGTAACTCAAACTTGTGACGACGTTTCGGTCTGACTAGGACCATCAATTAGTCAAACTAATTAATGATCCAAGTCGGACCGAAACGTCGTCCTAAGTATATTTTACCTATGTGGGGGGTATTTGTACATTGTTACTTTTAATTCTTTTCGAGACGTTTGACATTGGCCCTATTTTAAGGTTGAAAATTGACCTTTTTGGAAGTCCAATTTACCAAAAACTGATGCTAACGATATCAATTACAAGAAATATTTCAATTATTAATATGTTTAGGAGAATTAGATTCTCACCAGCATCCTGGCATCTCCCGTGAAGAGATCACCTCTCAGAAGATGTAATGGGATTGAATCGCATTCTGGTAGACTGAACACAAGTGTTTCTGCACTCCCTTCTTCCCAGTTCATGAGGCGCATACGTGAGAGGAGGGTATGTATGCAAGTGTATACATGAGTATATATATAGGGTATACATGAGTATATATATAGGGTATACATGAGTATATATATAGGGTATACATGAGTATATATATAGGGTATACATGAGTATATATATAGGGTATACATGAGTATATATATAGGGTATACATGAGTATATATATAGGGTATACATGTGAATATATATAGGGTATACATGTGAATATATATAGGGTATACATGTGAATATATATAGGGTATACATGTGAATATATATAGGGTATACATGTGAATATATATAGGGTATACATGTGAATATATATAGGGTATACATGTGAATATATATGGGGCATACATGCGTATATATATGGGGCATACATTTGTATATATATATGGGATATACATGCGTATATATATATGGGATATACATGCGTATATATATATATATACATGGTATATATATATGGGATATACATGCGTATATATATATGGGGTATACATGCGTATATATATATGGGGTATACATGCGTTATATATATATGGGGTATACATGCGTATATATATATATGGGGTATACATGCGTATATATATATGGGGTATACATGCGTATATATATATGGGGTATACATGCGTATATATATATGGGGTATACATGCGTATATATATATGGGGTATACATGCGTATATATATATGGGGTATACATGTGTATATATATATGGGGTATACATGTGTATATATATATGGGGTATACGTGTGTATATATATATGGGGTATACGTGTGTATATATATATGGGGTATACGTGTGTATATATATATGGGGTATACGTGTGTATATATATATGGGGTATACGTGTGTATATATATATATGGGGTATACGTGTGTATATATATGGGTATACGTGTATATATATATATGGGGTATACGTGTGTATATATATATATGGGGTATACGTGTGTATATATATATATGGGGTATACATGTGTATATATATATATGGGGTATACATGTGTATATATATATATGGGGTATACATGTGTATATATATATATGGGGTATACATGTGTATATATATATATGGGGTATACATGTGTATATATATATATGGGGTATACATGTGTATATATATATATAGGGTATACGTGTGTATATATATATATGGGGTATACGTGTGTATATATATATATATGGGTATACGTGTGTATATATATATATATATATATAGGGTATACGTGTGTTATATATATATATAGGTATACGTGTGTATATATATATATATATATAGGGTATACGTGTGTATATATATATATATATAGGGTATACGTGTGTATATATATATATGGGTATACGTGTGTATATATATATATGGGGTATACGTGTGTTATATATATATGGGGTATACGTGTGTATATATATGGGGTATACGTGTGTATATATATGGGGTATACGTGTGTATATATATGGGGTATACGTGTGTATATATATGGGGTATACGTGTGTATATATATAGGTATATGTGTGTATATATTTTGGGTATACGTGTGTATATATATATGGGGTATACGTGTGTATATATTTTGGGTATACGTGTTATATATATATGGGTATATGTGTGTATATATATAAGGGTATACGTGTGTATATATATGGGGTATACGTGTGTATATATATGGGGTATACGTGTGTATATATATGGGGTATACGTGTGTATATATATGGGGTATACGTGTGTATATATATGGGGTATACGTGTGTATATACATGGGGTATACATGTAGTATATATAGGGTATACGAGTATATATATATATATATATATATATATATATATATATATATATATATATATATATATAGGTATATGAGTATATAATAGGTTATACACGAGTCCTACATATTAGAGCATTCATATGGTATATATGAAGGTATACATGAAATTATACATGGGGTGAATACATGGAAGGGTATTCATGACGACAGTTTAGAGAACCCTGGCTGTCCCTCGTCTCGGTTACCTGAGCATTTCCACCAACCTCCGGGATCAACTCTAGAAGATTTGTTCCCCCAGTCCCCCGCGGCCCGATCTGAGACCAGGCCTCCCGTTTGCTGGCCTGATCGACCAGGCTGTTGGCGCTCACCGCTCGCATGCTCTGCACTCCGATTGATAAGCGACTTAAACTTATGAAGCTTTTAGACGGGTTTATTGGTAATGCCCCTTATGGATGATGGGAGGTTGATGAACAGTCTTGGTCCCTTTATACTTGTCCTCTGTGTGCCTAACACACCCCTGCTTTTCATCGGAGGAATGAGACAACGTCAGGCAAGCCTCTTGTTTTCGTATGACGTGATTTCAGTTTGGAACTAAACACTAGTTCATGGTGTTGATTATGCTACCTCTTGTTTACCTTCCAAAGAGCAAAGTTTTGTGACTGTGATAAAAATGTGAACCTTGAATGTAAGATCTGACACCATCACAGCGAAGTCGTTCACATTTACACTGTTATTCTGCCGAGAGATTAAATTTTGTGGGAGGGAACTAGACAGAGGAGGAGTGAAGGAGGGGAAGGAAGAGGCGAGTATGAGAGGTTGGGAGAAGAGCGTGGAGGGAGACAGGGAAGGAAAAAGAGTAGGAGTAAAAAAGGAAAATAGGATCGAAGGAAGGAGAGTAGAGGGAAGGAAGGAGAGTCGAGGAAGGGATGGAGGGAGTGAGGGAGGGGACGAGCCAAGTCATCAGCGGGAATGACACCCACGCTGACAGTTCCATCAAAAAAGGGATTCCAGAAGAAGGGGGAGTCGAGCGGCGGAGCCAGATGGTGTCGGGGAGAAGAGGGAGGGAAGTAAGTAGTAGGGGAGAAGAGGAGGAAGAACAGTGTGAGAAGAGGTTGAAGCAGTGAGGAAGGGAGAGAAATAGAGAAAAAGAGATGGAAAAGAGTGTGTGTGTGTGTGTGTGTATATATATGTATATATATATGTATGTATATATATATATATATGTATGTATATATATATATATATGTATGTATGTATGTATATATTATATATATATATATATATATATATATATATATATACCTCGCCCCTCTCACGAGCATAACCTATTAATGGGTAATTGACTCAGCCTATGGAGGAGTCTTCTCCCCATTTTCCTCCATTTCATAAACTAGATTTCCTTATCCCCCTAAGTGCCATTTAACCTTTGCTCCCCCACACCCATTACACAACTCTTGATCCTTCAATCCAACGCCCCCATCTCCGCCTACCCATTCCATTTTTCCTTCTATCCCCCATTACTCCCATCACATCGTTCCCTCTACGGTCCACCCATATTTTGGCCCTTCCTTTCACCATGAATCTATTTCCTTCTTTACACTCCCATATACCTATTGCATTTTCCTTAGTCTACCAGTCCCATTATCCTTATCCGAAGCTCCCATTAACATTCTAATGTCAATCTCCCATTCACTTATCCCTATCCTTGTCCTTCCATCCAACTATCCCACAAACATCTTAATATCAACAATCCCGGTGTTCGTCCTGTTAATTATGTTGTAGGCTGTACCCATCCCACACCCCCTTCCCTCTGTACACTTCCCTCCCCGCACATCACACAACACCTCTTTCCCCGCACATCCCACCACCACACATCCCACCACCACACTTCCCTCCCCACACATCCCACCACCACACATCCCACCACCACCACACTTCCCTCCCCACACATCCCACCACCACCACACTTCCCTCCCCACACATCCCACCACCACCACACTTCCACACCCACCACCACACATCCCACCACCACCACTTCCTCCCCACACATCCACACCACACATCCCACCACCACATCCACCACCACACTCCCACCACACTCCCCCACACATCCCACCACCACACATCCACCACCACCACACTTCCCACCACACATCCACCACCACCACACTCCCACCATCCACCACCACCACACTTCCACACATCCCACCACATCCACCACCACCACACTCCCCCACACATCCCACCACCACCACACTTCCCACCACACATCCCACCACCACCACACTTCCCTCCCCACACATCCCACCACCACACATCCCACCACCACACATCCCACCACCACCACACATCCCACCACACATCCCACCACCACCACACATCCCCCCACACATCCCACCACCACACATCCCACCACATCCCACCACCACCACACATCCCACCATCCACCACCACACCACACATCCCACCACACATCCACCACACATCCCCCCATCCACACATCCCACCACACATCCACCACATCCACCACACATCCCACCACACATCCCACCACCACCACATCCCACCACACATCCACCACCACACATCCCACCACACCCACCACCACCACACATCCCACCACCACCACATCCCACCACACATCCCACCACCACCACACATCCCACCACACATCCCACCACCACCACACATCCACCACCATCCACCACCCTCCCACCACACATCCCACCACACATCCCACCACACATCCACCACATCCCACCACACATCCCACCACACATCCCACCACACATCCCACCACACATCCCACCACACATCCCACCACCACCACACATCCCACCACACATCCCACCACCACCACACATCCCACCACACATCCCACCACCACCACTCCCACCACACATCCACCACCATCCACATCCACCACATCCACCACCACCACATCCCACCACCATCCCACACCCCACCATCCACCACACATCCCACCACCACACTTCCCTCCCCACACATCTATTCCATTACCCTCTGGCCCTCATCTTCCCACCAGTAAATCTTTCCTCATTTCCCCGGACTTACTTTCTTGCAACCTTGATAGCTCTCGCTCTCTCGTTACCCCCCCTCTCTCTCTCTCGCTCTCTCGTTACCCCTCTCTCTCTCGCTCTTCGTTACCCCCTCTCTCTCTCGCTCTCTCGTTACCCCTCCTCTCGTTACCCCTCTCTCTCTCGCTCTCTCGTTACCCCCTCTCTCTCTCGCCTCTCTGTTACCCCCTCTCTCTCTCGTTACCCCCTCTCTCTCGTTACCCCTCTCTCTCGTTACCCCCTCTCTCTCTCGTTACCCCCTCTCTCGCTCTCTCGTTACCCCCCCTCTCTCTCTCGTTACCCCCCTCTCTCGCTCTCTCGTTACCCCCTCTCTCTCTCGCTCTCTCGTTACCCCCTCTCTCTTCTCGTTACCCCTCCCTCTCGTTACCCCCTCTCTTCGCTCTCTCGTTACCCCCTCTTCGCTCTCTCGTTACCCCCTCTCTCTCGCTCTCTCGTTACCCCCTCTCGCTCTCTCGTTCCCCCTTCTCGCTCTCTCGTTACCCCCTCTCTCGCTCTCTCATTACCCCCTCTCTCTCTCGCTCTCTCGTTACCCCTCTCTCGCTCTTCGTTACCCCCTCTCTCGCTCTCTCGTTCCCTTCGCTCTCTTCCTCTCTTTCGTTACCCCTTCCTCTCTCTCGCTCTCTCGTTACCCCCTCTTCGCTCTCGTTACCCCTCTCTCTCGCTCTCTCGTTACCCCTCTTCTTCGTTTCTCTCCTCTCGTTACCCCCTCTCTCTCTCGCTCTCTCGTTACCCCTTCTCTCTCGCTCTCGTTACCCCCTCTCTCGCTCTTCGTTACCCCCTTTCTCTCTCGTTCTCTCGCTTCCCTCTCCTCTCGCTCTCTCGTTACCCCCTCTCTCTCGCTCTCTCGTTACCCCTCGCTCTTCGTTACCCCCCTCTCTCGCTTCTCGTTACCCCTCTCTTCTCTCTCTTGCTCTCTCGTTACCCCCTCTCTCTGCTCTCTCGTTACCCCCTTCTCGCTCTCTCGTTACCCCCTCTCTCGCTCTCTCGTTCCCCCTCTCTCGCTCTCTCGTTACCCTCCTCTCGCTCTCTCGTTACCCCCTCTCTCGCTCTCTTGTTACCCTTTCTGCTCTCTCGTTACTCCGCTTCTCGTTACCCCCTCTCGCTTCTTCCCTTCTCGTTACCCCTCGCTTCTCGTTACCTCCTTCTTTCTCTCTCGTTTGGACAATGGTTTTACGACGTTAAGAGTTCCTACCTTTGTTTACAAGCTAGGAGCTGTTACCTACATCAACTTATTTTAAAACATTTTTATTGTTATGAGAGACAAACGGGATAGGATGAAGTAGGTGCCATCTGTGGGCCAGTGTTTTCATTTGGTCAACAGACTTAAACATCGATATCATAATGCTGTACGAACATGTTCCAGACTCGGGTCATTCTAGAAATAAATGATCTCAGATGAAGTGATGTTCTGGGGAAGGATACAGTCAGAGTGTAGTTGGTGTTTGCTGCCCGTCTTGTTGTGTAGAAGCTCATTTCTCGCTGTGTGGTATCCTGACAATATTGGCCTCGTTCATAACAGCGAGGCCACCCGCATCCCTTCGGTGTTGAAGGCTCTGCTGAAATGACAGATCTGGCCAGGCTGGGTCCAGACGAGAGATGAGTTGCCTTGCTCTGTTCTCTATTCTCTCAAGAAGCCGTAGATGAGGGGAGGGGAGCCGGCAATCCAAGAAAGTGGAGCATATTCAAGGTATCTTACAACCTTTACGGACGAGCAAGTAATGTAAACTTCCTAGGCGCCTGGTTTGCGAGATTAACTGCGTGGTTCTTCATAGTCACGAATCAAATTTCACTCCAAGGATATCAACCTCATCCCCGGGTCCTAACACTCTCTCATTCATTCTCACCACTGCTTCAACTGATGTTGAAAGCATTGATGGCCGAGTGGACTAAGGCATCTCGGAATTTTGGCGGTCCTCCTGGGTGGCGTGTTAAAATATCAGGGATTTCATTTCCGGCAAGTCGCAGTATTATTTACATTATTTACTTAAAATCGCTTGTTCGTGGACATACATACATACATATACATACATATACATACATATACATACATATACATACATATACATACATATACATACATATACATACATATACATACATATACATACATATACATACATACATATACATACATATACATACATATACATACATATACATACATATACATACATATACATACATATACATACATACATATACATATATACATACATATACATATATACATACATATATACATTATATATATATATATATATATATATATATATATAATTTATTTTATTTTATCGCCGAAGGAGACTCGAACCTATGAACCTTGGGACAAGGTACGCAGTACTCGGGACCAGTGTGGTACGGCGAGTAGAGTACTGCGTACTTTGTCCAAAGGTTCGTAGGTTCGAATCTCCTTCGGCGTTAGATTAATGTTTGGGAATATTTCGCTTGTTTCTAAACATACACATATATGCGCGCGCGCGAGCACGCACGCGCAGCAGCCGCGCCCCAACACACCACAACACACACACACACACACACACACACACACACAACACACACACACACAACACACACACACAGTTATAACCACACCATTGGCACATCGTTCACTTTCCAATTAAAAATTTGTCTTTGAAATAAATCAGCAGAAATCGATCTCATAGAAAAAATATATCATTCATTTTAAGGAATTGTAAATAAGTTTAAATTAACCTATGATATATAGAAGAATTTAGCTGAAAAAAAATTACCTTAGTTTATGGGAGGTTAAGTGAGGTTTCTATGGGGGGATAAGTTTAATTTTCAAGTTATGTCGGCCTATTCGGCCGAATAAAACAAAATAGAAATAAAAAATAACAATGAAAAATATACATGAAAATCTGAGCGCTTTCATGTACTTACATCTTCAGAGGAATGGTTATTCCTCTGAAGATGTGAAAGCACTCAGATTTTTCTCTGTGGTGTTGTATCTACACATGAAGGGAGAGCCCTCGCTGCCCACTGTTGTACCCTCTTCCTCACAAGACGACACACTTGAGGCGAGCGGCACACTGTTGTGCAAACTAAACAGCAACACGACACACTTAAGAGGACTAGCTGTCGACCATTTCAACTAGTCTCTAGTGTTTTTCGATCCCATTTACCTGAGTTGTGGAGGTGGGGCACTTTTGTCCCATCAGAGAGGAAATGTCCAGTTTTCCTGCCTTATTTGTAAGAGTGATACTTGTGTCGATATACTTGATGTTCAAACCTAAATTGCTGTATTTTTAAGCATTATTTTAAAACAGAAAATACTGCTATTTACTTCTACTAATACTAACTTCTACTACTACTAATACTAACTTCTACTACTAACTAATACTAACTTCTACTCTACTAATACTAATTCTACTACTACTAATACTAACTTCTACTACTACTAATACTAACTTCTACTACTACTACTAATACTAACTTCTACTACTACT
Source organism: Cherax destructor (assembly GCA_009830355.1). Taxonomy (NCBI): domain Eukaryota; kingdom Metazoa; phylum Arthropoda; class Malacostraca; order Decapoda; family Parastacidae; genus Cherax; species Cherax destructor. Next base: position 83,710 of record WNWK01006265.1, on the reverse strand, counting down.
ACTAATACTAACTTCTACTACTACTACTAATACTAACTTCTACTACTACTACTAATACTAACTTCTACTAATACTAACTAACTTCATACTCTGACTATGTAATTCTACTACATCACTAACTTGTCACTATATAAGTAACTTACTCTACTTTCTACTCTCTGACTTTGATCTACTTTACTAGCTACTATACCTTCTCTACTGACTGATGAAGTATTTACTGGCTTGCATTACTAGCTCTAGATGACTTATCTATAGTAACTGGCTACTGCTTATAACTTCTAGCTACTAATACTCTCTTACTACTACTAACTTTACTACTCTAACTACTCTTTCTACTTTCTATCTCTATATTACCTACCTATCTTGTCTGCTCTATACTACAATCTTCTCTGTTCTAAACTCTCTGTGTATATGTGAATGATAATGTCAAATCTGGCTAACTCTCTAACTCTCTTACTATTATGTGCTGAGGTCTATATTTGCTGCTATTCTACTACTACTACTATTCTAACTCTCTACTACTATTACTAACTTCTACTACTACTACTAATCTCAACTACTTACTACTACTACTCTACTTAATACTAACTTCTACTACTTTATACTAACTTCTTACTACTACTTACTAACTTCTACTACTATATACTAATTCTTAACTCTATCTAATCTACTACTAATACTAACTTTCTACTACTTAATCTACTAATACTACTATCTACTACTACTATATATAATCTCTACTCTTAATACTACTACTTATCTATCTCTACTATAATACTTAACTCTCTTACTAATACTAATTCTCTACTACTATACTACTTACTACTAATACTTTAATCTTCTACTACTAATATTACTTTACTATTACTCTATCTAATCTAACTTCTACTAAATCTAATTCTACTACTACTAATACTATTCTACTATTATAATCTTCATACTACTACTAATCTATTCTACTTACTATTCTACATACTATTTATTTCTACTTATATTACTATTGCTCCCTATCTATTACTACTTACAATCTATGCAAATTAATCTATTTCTATCTACTTTAATCTACTAACTTTCTATACTACTACTATCTTACTACTATTATCTACTCTATCTAATGCTAGCTACTCTATACTACTACTGCTACTAACTGCTACTACTACTAATACTACTTTCTGCTACTACTAATCTAGCTTTACTCTACTAATGCTGACTTCTACTACTCTATACTAATTCTCTGCTACTCTATATCTAATTTCTGCTGCTGCTAATGCTGCTGTCTATGCTTACTGCTGCTCTATACTATCTGTCTGCTGCTATTCTGCTCTCTGCTGCTAGCTAATCTGCTACTGCTACTATACTTGGCTACTGCTACTAGCTACTTACTAACTCTCTTAACTTTCTGCTACTTACTGCTGCTAATGCTGCTCTACTAACTCTATCTCTACTACTGCTGCTATACTTCTGCTGCTAATCTATTTCTGCTGCTACTACTTTCTGCTGCTACTATTCTGCTCTTTACTCATATACTGCTGCTCTAACTCTGCTGCTACTAGCTCTACTGCTCTGCTACTAACTTCTGCTACTAACTTCTGCTACTAACTTCTGCTGCTACTAACTTCTGCTGCTAAGCTCTGCTGCTACTAACTTGCTGCTACTAACTCTGCTGCTACTAACTTCTGCTGCTACTAACTTCTGCTGCTACTAACTTCTGCTGCTACTAACTTCTGCTGCTACTAACTTCTGCTGCTACTAACTTCTGCTGCTACTAACTTCTGCTGCTACTAACTTCTGCTGCTACTAACTCTGGCTACTAATTTGCTGCTACTAATTTGCTGCTACTAACTTCTGCTGCTCTAACTTGCTGCTACTACTTGCTGCTACTAACTTGCTGCTACTAACTGCTGCTGCTGCTACTAACTGCTGCTGCTACTAACCTGCTGCTACTAATCTGCTGTACTAACTTGCTGCTGCTACTAACTTCTTGCTGCTACTAACTTCTGCTGCTACTAACTTCTGCTGCTACTAACTTCTGCTGCTACCTTGCTGTACTACTAACTTCTGCTGCTACTAACTTCGCTGCTACTAACTTCTGCTGCTATTAACTTGCTGGCTACTAACTTCTGCTGCTACTAACTTCGCTGCTTAACTCTGCTGCTATAACTTCTGCTGCTACTAACTCTGCTGCTACTACTCTGCTGCTGCTACTAACTTGCTGCTACTAACTTCTGCTGCTACTACTTCTGCATACTGCTGTACTAACTTCTGCTGCTACTAATTTGCTGCTACTAACTCTGCTGCACAACTTGCTGCTACTAATTGCTGCTACTAACTTCTGCTGCTACTAGCTACTGTACAGCTGCTACTAACTTGCTGCATAACTTCTGCTGCTACTAACTTCTGTTGCTATAACTCTGCTGCTACTTGCAACTTCTGCTGCTCTAACTTCTGCTGCTACTAACTCTGCTGCTACTAACTTCTGCTGCTACTAACTTGCTGCTACTGCTATCTTGCTGCTACTAACTCTGCTGCTATAACTCTGTGCTACTAACTTCTGTGCTCAACTCTGCTGCTCTAACTTGCTGCTACTAACTCTGCTATTGCTGCTACTAACTGCTGCTACTAACTTCTGGCTACTAACTTCTGCTGCTACTAACTGCTGCTGACTAACTTGCTGCTACTAACTTGCTGCTACTAACTGCTGTGCTACTACTCTGCTGCTACTAACTTCTGCTGCTACTAACTTCTGCTGCTACTAACTTCTGCTGCTACTAACTTCTGCTGCTACTAACTTCTGCTGCTACTAACTTCTGCTGCTACTAACTTCTGCTGCTACTAACTTCTGCTGCTACTAACTTCTGCTGCTACTAACTTCTGCTGCTACTAACTTCTGCTGCTACTAACTTCTACTGCTAATAATAATATCTTTATTTCTACAAGTACATGTACAAGGTAAACAGGCTGAGGATTTCGGGCAAATTAGGTCAGTTTTGTGCCAGGATGCGACCCACACCAGTCAACTAACACCCATTTACCTATTTAATACTGATGGGTGAATAGGGACAGTAGGTGTCTTACGGAAACACGTCCCTAATATTTTCCAGTCGTACCGGAGATTCGAACTCCGGATATCAGTGTGCGAGTTGAGTGCGCTAGCGATCGAGCCACTGTACTTGTACTACTATTATCTACTAATACTACTTCCTATTAGTATTAATTGCTGCTATTATTGCTATTCATTATGCAAGGCAGTTATACCCAAGTTATATTCTACAATTTCAGCATTCTATGGCTAATTTATCACCTCTGTCACGAAGGGAAAATTCAATGCGCAATGGAATTCATAAGACTTGTACATTAATTCCCATTTCTCTTGATTTTTTTTTTAGTTTTTATCTTTACGTTGATTCTGCATTGTGATGACACAGAATCATTGTCTGAAGTTAACTTTAAGTGCCATTAGAAGGACAAACAATAGAATCCGATTCTCTTCTTGGCAAACTGAGCATCGTAAATGAATGGTATACAATACCATCAAGATGAAAATTATACATGTGCAGCCTCTTGGTATCTTTAATGTATCTTTAATGTATCTTTAACGTTTCGCCATCCAATTATGTCCTAGAATTTGTATTGATAAGCCACTGGAGGGCGAAACGTCTACATTAAAGATACTCAGATGTTTCTCATGTGTGTAATTTTTCATCAAACTGAGGATCGAATAATGAGCCCTTCTTGCGCAGATCCAGACGGGTTTAGCACTTCTCAAAAATCTGATTTATTATCCTGTTTTGCCCAGGCACTCCAGGGCACTTGCGGGTTTAGTGCTTCCATCTTCACCGCGGTATTAATTTACGAAAATGATGATTTTATCTTAATACGGAAAGAGATGAGAGTTGTGTAAACAAAGAGTCGGAGCTCTGGTTCCTCGGATCAAGCCTGATTGTATGCATGGCCCCAGTGGGTTTAGTGCTTGCATAATAATCATTTTACCAGGTCCAGTCTTTATTTTATCTTTAAATCATTTTTGACTCCATTTCTTTCCTCCTTTCATCTTCTTTCATCTTCTTTCATCTTCTTCCATCCTCTTTCATCTTCTTTCATCTTCCTTCACCCTCTTCTTTCGTCGTCTTCTCTTTACATTCATTTATTACAATTTTATATCTTTTTCTCCTTCCTCTTCTATTCTCTGGTTATTCAACTACTCCTTAGTTTCTTCTCTCTCTGTTCTTTCTTTCTAAATCTCTCCTCTTCCTAATCCCCTTTTTTAACTTCCCTTCCTGCCCCTTCTTTTCTGGGCTTTTTATTTTTCTTCTCCATTAACCCCTCCATTCCATCCTTTCATCCTACCCCTTTCAACCCTCATTTCAGCCTATCCCTTTCAACCCTCTATCCTACCCCTTTCAATCCTCCCTTATCTCACCTCTTTCTCACCTCTACCTTCCATCCCACTTCCCCCCAACCCACTTCTCCCTCCCTTCTCACCTTCAGGTCACCCCCTACAGGGTCACCGTCAACATGTACAGGAGTCTCCCACCAACAGTGACCTGCCGGAAACAATCACTGCCAAGGAGGGGGTCATCCCACATGATGAGGTCATTAGTGACTCCGTGACCCGTTGTGACCCAGCCACTCTCCCCCATGGGCGCTGTCGCCAAATGCATGTCTGTTTATGGCTAAAATTGAATACATTATTAATTTTCTTTTCTGTCGATTCGGTTAGTTTATTCGTTATCAAATTTCTATCCTGTGGACGGCAGTGTCTGATTTATTGTAGAATTACGGTGATTTCTCTATTTCTGTCCGTCTCTGTATCTCTCTCTCTTTCTCTTTCTCTCTTTCTCGCACGATGTGTTAACGGTAAAATTCGTTCTTCTCTTTCAATGACAAATTATTCTAATCAAACTTTAGCAAGGAATAATTGAGGTTTTTAATAAAATAACTTAAAATAACTGAAGCATTATTGATTATTCTGTTATTCCCCTTATTCTTAGCAACGCTTGTATATATAATTCTCTAATAACGAGTCTGGGACCCTTACCAAGGTAAATTAGTCTCTCACTTCACCCCTCGTTACTGGCGGAGCATAAGTGACCAGCCAGAACTACCCTGACCTCTGTGACCCCTACATGACAGGCTACCCATAATTCCTAGCGTAGGTTGACCTAACTCGACCTCAGTAGGGGGGTAGGGGTTTGGGGCGTGTTGTGGTGGTCAACCAGAGTTGTGTTGGGGTATGGTATGTCAGTGGTAGGGGGGAGCATGGTGGGTAGGGGCACGAACAGGTCACTCGCATGGTTTAGTCCGCATGATGACTCATGTAAGACTGTGTGTACCCAGGCGGCTGGATGACAACTTTACTCCCCCCTAATGACATAACTTCACTGTTAGCTGTGGTAACTTATCCTGGCTGCTGTGTAGTAACTTTATTGGTGGCGGTCTGATAACTTCCCTCGTGGCTGTTATGAATTTCCTGATAACTGTGATAACTTTTCTTGTAGCTGTGTGATAACTTGGCTGTTAGATTACTTCCTGTGTAGCTGGATGATAACTTCTATGATCGTTGTGTGATAACCTTGCTTGTGATTGTGGTAACTCTCCTGATGAACAAACGAACTGGTGAGGAGGAATACTAGGAGGAATACTAGGAGGAATACTAGGAGGAATACTAGGAGGAATACTAGGAGGAATACGAGGAGATGAAGATGTTAGGGAAGAGAATGAAGAAAATCATATAATAACATAAAAATGGAGGGACACTGCAGAAGGCCTACTGGACCATACAAGGCCCATAAAAGTTCTCTTACGACTTTTTACTTGACAAAACGTGTGTATGATTTACATGGTTCGCAATCGTGAAACATCAGGTTGGTGTATAGCGCACTGTCCAGCACTAGTACACAAGTGTGCATTGTTGTGGGTCCCTTGAATAAGTGATACAGGTTGGAATTAATAAGCGTTTCTCCTCTGTTGTGGGAGTATTGAGAGTGGCTAGACGTGTCCCATACACGTCTAGCCACTGTGTATCCGTTGGGTAGGTGTGGATACACTTTTTTTTTCGTTAACCCTTAAACTGTCCAAACGTAGATCTACGTTCGGAGAACTTAAGTAGAGTTCCTTGTGGTAAAAGATTGTAGCTTGAAAAGTCTTATAAGAGACTGCAACTTGTGACTACGTTTCGGTACGAGTTGGATCATTAGCTAGTCCAATACTTGGGTATCTGTATTGTGGAAACGTTTCGCCAACCAGTGGCTTCCTCGGTCCAGTACAGAGATGAATGGCTGAAGATCAGGAGTACGAGGTAATCAGTCCCTCAGCCTGGGGTCCATCAAAATTGATACTGATAACATAAGATTCCAGGTTAAGGGACTGATTACCTCATACTCTTCCTGATCTTCAACCATTCTTTGTATTGGACCGAGAAAGTTACCACAGCAAAGATACCCAAGTGTGGTACAAGTGTCTGGTTCACCATATCGGTTCTCTGAACCATTTATCTGCATTAACTAATCAGAGTTGCCTATGCTGAGAATCCGTGTTCGGGTTCGAATCCTGGCAAAGGTTGATACATTGGGCGTATTTCCTTACACCTGTTGTCCCTGTTCACCCATCAGTAAAATAGGTACCTGGGTATTAATCGACTCGTGGGTCGCATCCTGGGACAAAACTGACTTAATTTGCCCGAAATGCTCTCCATAACAAGCGGCTTTCTATATAGTAGTATGTCATTGCTGTCAGCTATGGTCTGTATACCTTGTACTTGTAGAAAATAAAGATAATATTATTATTAGTAGTATTAGTATTACTAAGAAGGAAGGAGCACTGGGCCATCTTAGGCCTCATTCACGATTTCCACACCTTGTGTGGCGTTGATTTTGATAGAGAGATGGACAGTATGTGTCAGTTGGTCAAGAGGTGGTTGTGTTTGGCTCTCAAGGGGCGTGGAAGTCAGCCAGCCGGCTCATCCATGGGACGGATAGCGTAACTTGGGCGCCGGCTATCGGTGTCCACCTCGACAAGCGTGGCTAGGTCTCCCACTGGGAGGATAGAGTAACTTGGGCACGGTGTACTTGCCTGTTTGTGGTTGCAGGGGGTCGATTTACAGCTCCTGGTCTCGCCTCTTCGCTGGTCGCTACTAGGTCCACTCCCTGGACTGAAGTCGAAACAGAGTAACCAGTTTTTGATAAACTGAAGGCGAATAGGAGATGGTATGAGATGGAGGGGTAAGAGGGAGGACAGTGACACTGGATAGTGAAGGCATGCGTGTCGGGAAGTGCCAGGCGATGTTACACTTGGGTGAACTTGTTAGTAGGAGGTAAGAGGTTCACAGTGACCGCCTCATCCAGCCATCACTCCATCACCTAGTCCCCACTGGGAGGGAGGGACAGAGGGAGTGAGTGATACAAGTTTACAACATTCCTGAGGTGGCCCTTGTTCACAAGTGTTGACCACAATCCCTCGGACCCTAACCCACCTGCTTGATAAATACCTCCCTCTCAATTTCTCCTTTCTCTCCTCTCTCTTTTCTCTCCTCTCCTTTCTGTCCTCTCCTTTCCCTCCTTTCTGTCCTCTCCTTTCTCTCCTCCTTTCTATCTCTCCTCTCTCTACCTATCATTGCTTTCGCCCTCTCTTTCTCCCCCTACTTTTTCTCCGCCTCACTTTCAACCCCCCACACACACACACACACACACCCGCGCGCGAAGACTGCATTGATGATGGGTTGACAATAGAGTTTGAGGCTGACAGATTCGTCTTTTAAGATCCGTAAGACTGTCAGTTGTACCGGGGGATAAAGAAACCCTGAGGGTGATCACAACTGAGTGTTTTAAGTTCGTTAAATATTGAAGGTGTAACATTGAAGGTGTAACGGGCAGTGTAACATACCTACACCTGGAAAATCCTAGGAGGACTGAACCCAAATCTGCATAGAGAAATCACTCCCTTTGAAAGCAAGACTAGGCAGACGGTGCAATATTCCCCAATGAAAAGCGGAAGTGCCATAAGTACAGCAAAGAAAACACCTTAAGTGTCCGGGGCCCAAGGCTGTTCAGCAGCCTCCAATCATCCATAAGAGGAATTACCAATATACCCCTGGCTGTCTACAAGAGGGAGCTGGACAGATACCTAAAGTCAACGCCCGACCAGCCGGGTTGTTGCTCGTACGTTGGTCTACGTGCCGCCATCATTAACAGCCTGGTTGGTCAGGCCCTGATCCACCGGAAGGCCTGGTCAAGGATCGGGTAGCGGGGACGTTGACCCCCTTGACCTCCAGGTAGGTAGGCAGTTTCTCTCAAACCAGGTGACTATTAACCATAGACTAGTAATAGTCTTTAAGGAGGTGGGAGAGATTGTAGTTGGTTTAGCTTAAGTTCCCTTCATGGAAGGGAACTTAAGTATTGTGACTGTTAGTTCTTTAGGAAAGTTAGAGTTGAAAATGTGTTAATGTGTTTGTGAAGAGATGGTGTGTTTGTGTGTGGGGGGTTGCAGTGAGAAGACACACACACACACATCGGGGCCAGGAGCTGAGTCTCGACCCCTGCAAACCACAACAGGACCATACACACATACACACACATACACACCTACCACACATCACACACACACACACACACACACACACACACACACACACACACACACACACACACACACACACACAACACATACCACACACACACACACCTACCTCACACACACACACACACACACACACACACACACACACACCTACCTCACACACACACACACACTGTGGACAGACAGAATGTTCCAGAGATGGGACACAGTTGGAAGTTGAAGACTCAAATGAATCACAGGGATGTTAGGAAGTATTTCTTCAGTCAGAGTGGTCGGGAAGTGGAATAGTTTGGGAAGCGATGTAGTGGAGGCAGGTTCCATACATAGCTTTAAGGAGAGGTATGATAAAGCTCATGGAGCAGGGAGCGTGACCCAGTAGCGGCCAGTGAAGAGGCGGGGCCAGGAGCTATGAATCGACCCCTGCAACCACAACTAGGTGAGTACACACACAATCTACCTCTCTCACACACGCACACCAACCTCACACACACGCCTACCTCACACACACACACACCTACCTCACACACAAACCCCTACCTACCTATCCCCCTCAAAAAACGTACAAAAACAAAGATCACATTAGAACTAAAAATTTATAAAGATACATAGCATACATATAACACTATCTTGCATGCCTGAAGTTGTAGGTGGTACACAGACAGGATTACCAGTGCCTGATCACTTGGGTACGCTACTGGAAAAATGCGCTGGCCTGAAAGACTTAATCCGAACTTCGTACTTTTCGGCAATATGGCAGATCTCGGATCCAAGCTGGTAACCCAAAAATGGTATGATCAAGTCATAAATTTGTGCATGCCATCGGTAAGGATCAAGCACAATGCGTAAATCTCTCATGGAAGAAAATCCCAGTAGAAGATCACCAGGGAAACTAATCTGGTCGACAACAAGGAAGGAAGGAAGGAAGGAAGGAAGGAAGCAGTAAAATGTCTACCTTGGATGGAAAAGGAGAGGGAAGTCCGACCTCGGACACGTAGATGAGAACCAGCCACACCACTAAGGAGGACACATGAGTTGGTTCTACGAGACGGACATGTCGTAACTGCTTATCCTTAAACTAGACCTGATAATATTGACTTGCACGAGTCCATGAACACATGAATGGGCGCATTAAGAATAGATACTTGCACTAAGGGACCTATTGTTGCATTGGAATTTGTGCAAACAAGGAGGAGGATTTTCACCAGAGAAGGTTTGTTCCACTTCATCTCCAAATATCTTTGTCAAAGACGTGTGAAGCAACATCGAGACTTTCTTCTTCAAGACTGCTTAAGGCATTGAAGGAATTACTAACGGGGATGGAGTACTCATTATCACCTACTGTCACCATGGGGCGGTTTGACTGGGGCGCTCTTAATTCCCCCGAATTGGAAGAATGATTCTGGTTATTAGTTTGAGAACCACGACCTCTATTTCCTCTCCTGGTTCTGCGGTATGAACGGCCATGGAAAGATCTAAAGTCCTTAAGGTTGTAGAGAGCATTGCACTCAGATGTGCCATGTCCATGTATTCTATGATAAGTACAGTACGGCAATTCTGATTGGTAGTCATCAGTACGACGCCTCTTAGCGTGACTATCAGGACAATTAACTGCAATATGTCCATGGTAACTGCAGTTGTAAAAAGTCCTCTTACTATGGTTACTGAATGTACTATGAACACTACGAGGGTTATAATGAGGGGCAGTGCTGAATGAGTCATAGTTGTGAAATTAGGTTTGATACACAGAAAAGTACCCTGGGGACACAAGGAACGTACATGATTAAGGGCTGTAATCAGTTCCATCTGCACAGTTGGAGGATTAGACTCATAAGTACACACGGAAGTAGGCAGCATTAGTTCTTTAATTGCTCCAAAAGTGGCTAATTTAGCAAACGACACGGAAGATCTTTTATCCTGGTCAGGTATAAATGTTGAGGACTGGACACCTTTGATAAATGATGATGAAAGGTTATCTAATCTAACCGCAAATGCACTCAACGTTCCATCGGTCGTGAGTGTTGCATTCACCAGTTCCCTAAGAACGACATAAGGATCAGTCATTGGCACTGGTACAAGGAAAGAACGAATCAGCTCTCATACTCTGACCACTTAGTAAGATTCCTAAAGTCTCGCATTGCGAGAAGATCGACAACGCGGACGGCAGAAGGCGATTGATGAAGAGATTCTTTAGTAATTCTGATAAGGTTTTCCTCTGATAGAGGATCTTCCACTAGGGCGTAAGCCCGTGAACGAACGGCAGTAAACCATGCTTCAAGATTATGTGCATGACCATTGAACAAAGGCAAAGCATCAAGAGTCACGAGGGAAACTATAGGGTCTCTGTGTCTGATGTCTAGCAGTTGATAAGGAACCATTAGGAATGTCCACAGGGACAGCATCAGCCTGAGAGGCCTGATTGACGCCATTTACTACAGTACCACTCGAAGGTATGTGAGACATAATTGCAAATTTGCACAAAAATAATGAAGGCAAGAACAGTGAATAATAAAAGATATAACACAAGTAGTTAAAATTGAAATGAAAAATATTGAACTAGTTTGCATAAGTAATTAAAATGTTTAAGACACACTGCATGAGAAAGGACAACTCACTGAAATGTACTGTACAAGATAAAGAAACACATTGAAAATGCAAGAAAAGGGAAATTTTACTGTAATTTGAGTTAATTGCAAAAGTGAGTTGTCTTTAGTCATAATTCAATAAAGAAATGTACTAATAAAATTGTAAATTAATGCAAAAAGTATAAAATAGAATCACTAAATTGTATGTAATTGGAAAACATACTGGAAAAAAAAAAATTCTAAAAAGAAAATGGCACTAAATAAATTAATATGCAATGATGACACAACTAAGTAATTTAATTCTGAAAAGATTGCACTGAATTATAATTTATTACTTTTTAAAAATAAACAATGATTAAAATAAGAGCACAAAATACTATAAAAAAAATTGAGAGAAATTAATCACTGCAGAACAATAAATTTGACAATGCAAGTAAGTTGCAGAATTAGTAAATTTATCAATAAAAATTTTTGCACTGGGAACATGTAGCTTGAACACTTTTAACTCTTAATTGTAAATTAGACAAAACAATTTACTCAAACAATGCAATAACACTTTACTTTAAATATGTACACTAAGAGTGAATTTGTTCAAAGAAATATTGATAAAATGAATAAAAATTGACACAATGTACAAAACTAAGAAGTGAACACTTAAAAGTTGCAGAACACACAAACATCAAGGGATCACTTGCAGGTATATGGGACTTGCATTGCACAAAATTTTCCCGCACTCGAGATTTGCTGTTATCAATAAGTGAATATAGCTCTTGGTGTTCACACAAAATATAGGACAAGAGTACATGCAAATGTCTGTAAAGTTCAAACAAATTAGGCACTGCATATATAAAAATAGTACAAAAATAAAGATATATACAAGAGTAAAATGATATTTTAGGACACTGGGAATGGAGCACTGAATGAACTAATGCAGAGAATTAACACAAAGAACAGATATATAAAATGAGTCACGAAAATGAATGATAACTGGAAAATTATTGTAAATTAATGAACAAGAAAACACAGAGTCTTCACTGAAGGCACAAGTCTCTGAATAACACAATTCAATGTAGAAATGTCTCACGCAATTGTCTGTAAACAGAAAATTATCACTGAAGTTCTCGTTGTGGCGGTAGAGGTGGTGAGGAAAAGAGGTGGTGGGAGTCACAGCTGGCACTGGCAACATCATACCCCACACATGGAGAAACTCGAAGAAATGTGCATATTCTGATGACTTGCACACTTAGGGTTTTGCAAAGGTGGCACTCAGGTGAAACACAGGTGAAATACAGCTCTTGACCCAGAGTGTAAGTGGTACAATAAGATGTAAGGGATACCCTATGGTGGAGAGTGCCACAGGTGGGAAGGCTTGGTAGCGGACCATGGAAGTGGCGGTGGTGGGTCTTGGAGTGCTGGGTAAGTGGCATCCCCACGCATCTAGCTGGCACCCACACTACTAGGCATGTGAATATTCTAAGCTGGGCTGGCTTAAAAACCCACAAATATCACAGAGATGGTGATTACCACTCTTACCAGCGTCCAACTAATAGCACAAAGCGATATTGGAGACAATACTTCAAAGAGAAACTGGGTTGGCTTACTTCTGGCTTGGTTGGCTTAAGCCCTCGAGACTGGCTGACTTGAATGCTTGTAACTATGTACACAGCATGAAGAAGGTTGGATGACTGAAGAGACAGGCTGGATGATTGGCTGAGGCAGGCTGGCTGATTAACTGAGGATCTCTCCATAGACTGGCTTAACTGGCTGGCTTGATTGCAAAACCCGTATGAACTCCTCGAAGGTTAGCAGTTAACACGATAACTAAGCCAGGAAGCTGTAGAAGCTGGCTTTGTTGGTTAGAGTTGGCGGGTGATGTGTGGATGGATGGCACCGCGGCACTCGCACAATGACCCGGCTCTATCTTCTTAAATCTGCGTAAATACCCTAATCCATGCCATCCCACCGCTGCCACCAAATTGTCGTGTGGGTTCTTCATGGATTTGGTAATAAACACAAACGTAGCTTGGCTTAGAAACTTACATATTAGTGGAAAAATATAGGAAGCACTAAGATCTGACCTGTCGTCTCTGTACTCTGCTCTGAACTTAAGGCCAGTGGGCGAGGACGCCCAAGGCATTCAAAGGGTGACTTGACATCATGCTAGGTCAGCAGAATGACTCAGTAATGGTCAGTGATTACGTAGGGAGGCTGTGACTTGGTAACGGTTATACTGAAATAGTACTACTGAACTACTACTGACAATAATGATACTTAAGCACTGTATTGTATAAAAGTAATATGATCATACTTTGGTATTGTATACAATAATACCTTGGTACTGTATTCATATAATGATACTTGAGTATTTTGTATTAAAAAATACTCTGGCACTGTACTGCATTCAATTAATATAACTAAACTGAGTTAAATGAGTTGTTACGGTCTCAGTGATGCGCTACGTAACTGACTTGAAACAGTTATGTTGATATGTTAATGAAGATTTCCTTCACCTGCAAATCTTGCAATATTCTTATATTCACTAGACATTTTTCTTAATCTTTACTTCTTAACATAATTTTTTTTTTTTTTTGCAATAGTACTGTATTTAGTTACCAGTTCAGGAAGACTGGTGTGAGATCGGGCCGGGGGGGGGGCGATGATCCCTTAAACCATTAGCGTGAAACGTGTAACTTTCAAGGTAACTGACACTCCCAAAGGTTTCTTGCATGTATATGCGTATACAATTAGGGAAAAGCTGGTCAAATTATTGTGTACTCACTGAGGACAAATTAGTACTAATGATGACAAAGGAAAATGTTAGATTTTAAGCATATTTTATATCACACAAAGTAAAGTAGTTCTTGAAATTAATAATCAGAGACATAGCAATGGGCGAGACTTGTCTTAAATTATTTGGACTGTTTAGGGGTCAGCGCCCCCGCGGCCCGATCTATGGCCAGTGACATAGTTCTTACACATTTTCTCTTCCTTCTTTTTTCTCTCTCCCTCTACAGTCCTCACAAACAGATTCTGTACCAGAAATATAGAAGCTAACCCACGCGATACTTTTTTTTTTACAAAGAGAGAGAGATCTAGCTTTGAGTTACAGCTCCGCCAGTTTGATTTTAGCAGCATGTAAAATATTTCTTTTCCCATGTATAATTTAGTCATCTTGATTTAATATTGTTTTAATGATTTTCACCAGTTTTACCTCAGCTTAAAAATGAAAAAGATCACTATCTTTTGTGTGTGCATCTGAAAGCCTAGAATCTTTTTTGGCATAAGTAATGGGGATATTTACCATTTTGTAATTTTTTTTTTTATTTCTGGAAAGTATATTAACTCATAAACTGTTTTCCTTGCCGTATAGCCGACGATTCCTGTAATATATCAGTAAACTAGTTACGATAGTAGTTAGTAACGATAGTAAGTTGACAATGATAGCAATTGTTTAACTGAATAGTTCTATTGCTTTAGTTAAAAAAATTACCATCTGCTGAAGAGAATCCCAGAAGGGAATTTAAATATACAGATCAATTAATCTTCTGAGTTTGTCTGCATGTGCTTTATTATTGAGCAACAAGTGTTAATTGAACTTCAGTTATCCAATTACGTTAATTTGTACTACAGTTATAAAAGGACCGTACTATCCCACATTACTAATACAGTAGATGGTGTCAACACCTGTCACAAAGGTGAGACTTAATAAGTGTGAAGGGACCAAGACTTTTCAGTGACCTTAATTCACATATAAAGGGAGTTACCAAGAGACTCCTGGCTGTCTTCAAGAGAGATCTTGTAAAGTTTCTTAAGTCATTTCGTGATCAGCCAGGTTGTGGTGAATATGTTGGACTTGTGCGGCTAGCACCAATAGCCTGGTTGATCAGGCTATCCAGCGGGGAGGCCTGGTCTGGGACCGGGCCGCAGGGGCGTTGACCCCTCCGAACATTTATCCCAGCAATCACTTTCACCAATTCCGCTACCACCACTTTCCAAACACAACCTCTGTCAAGAACACTGCTGATATCACCAACGCCACGGATAACTCCTCCCCCGCCGCCTCCTGTCATAACTCTCACAACACCGACATTTACACTGACTTACTCCCCGCGCCAGGAAAGTGTTAATCACCTCCTTAATTGCATGTCGCCAACCCACACCCTCTCTCGTAAAGCACGTCAGGCGCCCCTTGCTCGCCCCAGATTATGGGGAGGGGGTGAGGGCACAAACGGGTGAGGGGTGTACATAGCGCACATGAAGAACAATAGAAGACTTAACGGTACATAACGAGGTTACCTGCTGAGGATCAGTAGTTAATCTATCTCAACTTCAGTTGAGATAAATGATGATGGGATAGTACAGAGATAGACCTTTTACTATCCCTCCACTCCCTGGCATTCCATTTCTAGTGTATGGGACGAGAATATGACATCGAAACAGTGTAACTGTGTAGAAAACTATATTAGAATGAGGCCGAGAAGAATTACCATTTACCGGGAAATGGGCATGTATTGATATGTTCATGAGCGCTAAACCCGGGGAAGAGGATGGGAAGCAATCAGGTTTCATCCAGTTAAGGGGAGGTCTACGAACCATCCATAGAGGTCAACACTTTCATTATTACTGCTGCTATTGGTGTTATTACTTGTACTACTACTACTATTACTAATAATATTAGTACTACTACTGAGACCCACACTTGCTTAACTGATTATTCAACTGGCGCTTATAACACTGAATTGCTTAATTAAGTTTAGCAGAAACAACTTCTTTCAACATCTATGTTGCATCTCTTGCCACAGAGTTTCATGCTGTTGCTACACGACAGATGTGGCCAAGGTGTGGCTAGCCAGCAGCAGCCGAGACAAGCGAGCCGCATTCAGTATGTTTTCACTAAGCCATGTTGACTGAGCTATGGTGTGATCACTTCTGACGTTATGTACTGTCGATTTTTTTTCGTATTTCAATTGCATGTTCGCCCTTGTGTCAAGAAAGGAAATCTGCCTAAGTATCTGTATAGTGAAAACCAAAAAGCAAGATATTTGGGTAAGCGTCCTAAATTTGCTTAAAACAGGTTAGAGAATTACTTGCATGTAAAATTATGGTCCAAAATGCTCTTGTCAGTTCTGTGTCGTAATTCCTTGATCATTTCATAATCGTATGCTTTTGTGCAACCATCTACAGGATGGATATGTGGTGCTCAAACTAGCCACTACCATCCACAGGATGGATATGTGGTGCACAAACTAGCCACTACCATCCACTGGGTGGATATGTGGTACACAATAAACTGTGGCTCAAGGCAGTTAGTTCCTCTGAAGGGAGGGGAATGTGAAGTTCTCCTGACGCGGGTGTAAGTTAAACTGAATTCGACGATTAATCTATAAACGCGATTTCTCCTGAAATATTGCAACAGATGGTTAGGTTTGCAATAAAACCTACACTATGAAAACGAAATAATTTCCCAATTAACTCCTAACTGCCGTAAATTATACCAATTATACACTATTGTAATGGGGTATTAAATAATTTGCCTGACAATTATTCAACTCGTAAATAACTTGTTTGCAAACAAAGTTACCTAGGTTAGGTAAGGTTTGTCAGGAAACAGGACTAGTTTCCTGATGCGGGGTCTTAGGGTCTTAGTCGTATTATGGCCCACAGCCGGAGCTTTTGGTCATTTGACAGACGCCTTCTACTGGCTAACTGGTCTGTCCCTTTCAAAATTAAAGTAGATCTAAATTCACTTAGCTGGGTGAATCTTGTTAGAGCTAATTGGCCTTGATGTTAGAAGGAATTGGGACTACTTATCCTTTCCTCGGATCAAATCTTTTTATCTCGTTACCCTAGGGGCTGTGTGGCCACAGCGTCTGTGAATATAATCCCTCTTGTTTTGTAAGGATACCTGGAATATATCTAGAGTTCCGGGGATCAACGCCTGGCCAGGTTTTTCTTTAGAGATCCTCCACTAAGTGATCCTCGAATTGCAGACTGATTTCTGTCCAGTCTGTATCTGTCTGGAGAGCTCCGGCGTCAACGCCTCCGTGACCCGGTTCCAGACCAGGCTTTCAGGTGGATGACCTGATCAACCTGATTGTTGGTGCCAGCTGCACTACATCTTCGCTGATAATGAAAAGACTCGATGAAATTAACAAGTTCTCTTGAACACAGTCACAGGTCTGTTGATAATTCTACTACTGTTTGAAGGACAACTCAGAAATTCTGGCTCCCTCGGTCTATACCTGGAGTTTACCTGGAGAGGGTTTCGGGGGTCAACGCCCCCGCGGCTCTGTCTGAGACCAGGCCTCGTGGTGAATCAGGGTCTGATCAACCAGGCTGTTACTGCTGGCCGCACGCAAACTGACGTACGAACCACAGCCCGGTTGGTGATAATACACAAATAACCCTCATATAGAACGAAACTGATGCCCATTAACTAGTTAATGGTCCAAGTTGGACCGAAACGTCGTCATAGGTTTCAGTCTCCAATATATGGGTTATTTGTTTATAGTTCCAGTCACGGTATTCTCCTGAATCTTTGGTAAAACACGTTGGCAAGATTCCATAATAATCAGAAAATTAGCTTTGTATGTGACCATTTAATTAGTAAACTCCCATGTCACTCCCATCCTCCACAGCGCTCAAAAAAAAAAAAAAAAAAGTCCATCACTGCTTGACAAGCCCATTACTACTCTCTTGACCTGTGAACCAAGATACCACTGATGACCCTACGCACGTGTGTCGTGATGACCTAGGGTGATGACGGCGCCAGTGAGGGTCGGCGGGGGGTCAAGTCAAGTGACGGGTCGAGCAGCGGTGATAGGCATCACCGCCACCAGCTTAAGTGGGGCTCGTGGGAAGGGGAGAGCAGGCTCCGATCAACAATGATAGAGGCATTACTGCCACCACCTCGGTGCCTCACGAGGCCTTCCTGGCATGGTGATCCAACCTAAAGTACACACTTCTATTCTCGTGTTGTCCTCATTAATTTCTATGTAGGATAAAGTACTGTATTACTTAATCTGATGTATACGTAATTTTGAGGCTATGGAGAATATTTCAGAGGGGTAATGCATACTGTATTCTGGGCACGCGCCCCAGCTCGGTAGAGCTGGATGAGATTTTCGCATTATAATCAGTGACAAAGATGTAACAATATATAATAGACATGTATCTCTCACCTCGTGTACTGTATATGCCATCTTTATATAGATAAATATATATAAAATGTAAGGCGTTGATGTATTGTAGGGCAGAGATGAGAGGTGTGATGTGAGCTGGGGCGAGAGTGGTGGTGGATGGTTGGGACAAAGACACTGAAAGGGGGCGATAACACAGGCTAGGGAAGACAAGACGATAACAATGGCCCCTCTTCTCCCCCCCTCTCCTGGAGCACCAGCCCACGACTCTTATACAATAGTTTTACAAGGTTAGGTTAAGAGTTCCTATCTTTATTTACAAGCTATGAGCTGTTACCTACTTCAGTTCATCTGAAAGTCTTTATAGTTATGAGACACAAATGGGGAATAGGATGAAGTTGGAGCCGTGTGTGTGTATGTGCGTGCGCGCGCGCGCGTGTACTCACCTAGTTGTACTCACCTAGTTGTGGTTGCAGGGGTCGATTCATAGCTCCTGGCAACGCCTCTTCACTGGCTACTACTGGGTCACTCTCCCTGCGCCATGAGCTTTATCATACCTCTTCTTAAAGCTATGTATGGAGCCTGCCTCACTACATCACTTCCCAAACTATTCCACTTCCCAACAACTCTGTGACTGAAGAAATACTTCCTAACATCACTGTGATTCATCTGAGTCTTCAACTTCCAACTGTGTCCCCTTGTTGCTGTGTCCCATCTCTGGAACATTCTGTCTTTGTCCACCTTGTCAATTCCTCTCAGGATCTTATATGTCGTTATCATGTCTCCCCTATCTCTCGTGTGTGTGTGTGTGCGTGTGTGTGTGTGTGTGTGTGTGTGTGTGTGTGTGTGAGATATATATATAATACGTGGCTTTCTTGTACCCAAAAGTATGTTTTAGGCTAATTGTTTTTTCCAGATTTTTAAATTAGGGAAGGGTGGCGCCCATTGAGGTGAAAGGGCATTTCTTAGATTGTATCATATATTTTTTAACCTAAAACTAAGATTCACTGCCTCTTGGCAAGATGGTTGTGGGGGTGTGAGACCCTCACACCCGCCTCCTGACAAGTCAGGTGCGAGAAAGAAAATGTTCATACTGAAACATGAACTCTACTTTTATAATTCATGAAATTAGAAACATGCCTGGCAGCGCCCAAATATTCTGCTGGTTAAGAATGTTTCACCTGGAGTAAACTCCATTGTGAGTAACCTCCACGAGAGGTATACATCACGAGTGGTTAACTCCACGGGCAGTAAACTCCAGGAAGATCAATTACTTGTAGAATTAGGCTGTTTCAGCAAACCTCGGAAACTCGACTGGGTCGCGGTCAGTGTTTCCAAAGTGTCTATCTGTCTTTGTCACCAGTGTGACTGAAGTTTACACTGGTGTGGCTGAAGTGTGACACTGGTTATATATCACGTTACACTTGTAACGTGTTATGAACGTGGTATAATGAAGTTATTCTTAAGATGTATGGGGTACATATGTATTGATATACTAAGGGTATAGCAATAGAAAGGTGTACCAAGGCGATGTTTTTCTCCCTTGGTCGTCTTCCTTTTCTCCCTCTCGTTATCCTAATTCCTCCCTGCATCCCCCCTCCTTCCTTCCCTCTTTTAACGTTATTCTCCCTTTATATCCGTCCCTCCTACACGAATCAAATGATACATACGATAACGCAGATAGTCATCTATTGATCTATTATAGTTTCTCACTCTAGCAAACTTCTTGTTGCCACTGTGTAAACAGGATCAGTTAGAACACACAAACACGTACTAAGAAAAAGGAGGTAAATGGTAAGGTCTTGTATGAGAATGTTCCTAATTACTGAGAATTAAGTTATTATTGGCGAGTTTCATGATCGTAATGTTAATTACGGAGTTCTATTAGTCCATGCTTCGATTAATTAGCTATGTGTGACAAGTTTTTATATTTAATGACGTTCCCCGTCCCTCTGCATCCCTTCGCTCATTCTCCCTTATCACCCCTTCTCCCTTATCGCCCCTTTCTCCCCCACCCTATCGCCTCTTCCAGTAACCTCTCCTTTCTCATAGCTTCCCTCCCCACGTACACAGACTCCATCACCTTACTTTAGTTCCTGTCTTTCTGAATGACTATCCACCCACCCACCATCCATATTACGTACGTGGAACACCCTTCCCGCCCACCAGGTTTGCTGGGCCACCTGGCCCTGTTCACCTGGCAGGCACCTGGACCAGGATGATCCTGGTTCAGGTTCTCAGTGATGGATGGTCGCCTCGCCTGCATCACTGGTGTGAAACTTTAATTGCAGCTTCAAGTCTCCCAAAACTCTCTTCTCTACACCCGGAAGATTTACCTGTTCTCTTTATCTCCCCACCCCCTCTGTGTTTTTCTCCCTTTTTCACCCCCTTCTATCCCTTCCTCTCCACTTTCAATAGCTCTTCTACCCCTATCACTCATTTCCCTTTTCGCTTCTCTTTTCCGTCTCCATCCTTCTTTCCTACCTCTCCTTCTTTCTCTCCTCCATTTCATCCTCTCCCATCCCCCTCCCACTTGAAGTCTTCTCTCCTTCATTCTTCTCTCCTCCCTCTCCATCCATCTATTCTCCCCTGTGTATATTCGTTTTCTCCCCACCATTCATACATACTGGACAGAGAATAATAAACTGACATGACGGGAAAGAGAGACGAATTCTGTTTTCAAAGAATTTCGTTGTTCTGCGTTCTTTTTTTTTCATGTATACATCCTGTTCTTCTCCATACACCTCTCCCCTTCTCCCTATACCCCCTCCCCATTCTTCCATACACACCTCCTCCTGCCACACACCTTGTTGTGATCACGCACTCTTCTCAATACAAATTTCTCCCAAATAAATTGTTCCTCTCCTCTCCCTTCCTCTTCCTTCCCTTGATCCATCAACTTTTCCCCTCCATCCACCCCTCTCTACCCTTGATCCACCCCTCTTTTCCCACTCCTGTATCTCTTTCCATCCACATTCCCTCTCCCCTAACTACACCATCCTCACTCCTCTCCTATTCCATCCCCACCCCCTCCCTCCCCCATTTTCACCCCTCTCCCATCACCCCTTCCCACCTCATCACCCCTCTCCTCCCTATCACCCTTCTCCCCATCTTCACCCCTCTAAACGCCATTCACATCCTTCCCCTCTCCCATCACCCATTCCCCATCCTCACCCTCCCCAACACAGTGATGGATCCTCCCAACCTCAACTGGTCCTCATTTGTTTTGCCTCATCAATCACCTATCCACTGCGCGCTGGGTCATCCATTCTTTTTTGGACACGAAATCAATAAGTATTGGATGGAGTGCGAGGCTGGTAGTAATATTGACCTTGTGTCAGGTGGGATTAAACTCTGTGGCTATGACCCTTACTCTTAACAAGGTAGATTTGTGCTTTCTCAAATTAAGAAGACAATATTGAGACTGCACATATAATGTCGTGCCGAATAGGTAAAATTGGTCAATTAGAAAGAACTCATTTAAAATGAAGACCTTTTTAAAAAAATTCTCTTGTACGTTTAAAGATATATATTTTTCTTTGTTAATGTAAAAATTAATAATCTTTTACCAAAAGTACCTTAGAAAACTTACCTAACACCTTATTATAACAAGCTCAATTTAATTTAGCCTAATCCAGCTAAATATATTTTAGATAAGTTTACAATAATTTAATAAACACAATGAAATATATTTTTCTCGTTAGGTTCAGAATGATTTTTGCGAAATTATTGCATGCACAAATTTTCGCTTTCCTTGTTCGGCAAGAAGAGCGTTGCTGTTTAAGCCAAAATCTTAAGTTTTACCTATTCGGCACGACACACGCGCACTCAGGAAGGCAGGCAGGCAGGCAGGCCTGGTCCAGAATCTGGCTCCTGGAGTTCAACCCCACAATATACCTTACCTTTGATATACCTTTGAAGAGTTTCGAGAGTATCTACTCTCTGAGCCCGGCCATGGGCCAGGCTCGTCTGGTGCTTGCCTGGTCAACCAGGATGTTGCTGCTGGAGGCCCGCTGCCCCACATATCCATCACAGCCTGGTTGATCTGGCACCTGGTGAAGATATTTGTCCAGTTTCCTCTTGAAGGCTTCTACACTGGTTCCAGCCGTGTTTCGGATATCTTCTGGTAAGATGTTGAATAGTCTGGGACCCCGGATGTTAATACAGTGCTCCCGTATTGTCCCCACCGCACCCCTGCTCCTCACTGGGTTTATTTTACACTTTCTCCCATATCTCTCACTCCAGTATGTTATGGCAGTGTGCAGATTTGGGACCAGGCCCTCAAGTACTTTCCATGTATATATTATCATGTATCTCTCTCTCCTCCGCTCCAATGAGTACATGTTCAAGACTTGAAGGCGTTCCCAATAATTTAGATGTTTCAATGGCTCAATGTGAGCCGTAAACGATCTCTGGATTTGTTCCAGCTCTGCTATTTCTCCTGCCCTGAACGGGGCCGTCAGCACTGAGCAGTATTCTAAGTGAGGGAGCACTAGCGATTTGAATAGTGTCACCATCGGCATTATTTCCCTTGTTTTGAAAGTTCTCAATACCCACCCCGTCATCTTCCTGGCTGTTGTGATTTTTGTCTTATGGTCTTTAAACGACAGATCAGCAGACATAATTATTCCCAAGTCCTTTACGTGTTCCTTTCGTTCTATGTGGTGACCCTCTTGCGTTTTGTATATAGTGTTCCTTTTGAGTTCTTCATTTTTTCCATACCTAAGCAGCTGAAACTTATCACCATTGAACGTCATGTTGTTCTCCACTGCCCATTGGAAGACCCTGCTTATGTCCTCCTGTAATTTTTCAGTGTCCTCTACCGTAGTGACTTTCATGCTTATTTTAGTGTCATCTGCAAATGATGATACAAAAGTGTGCTGGGTGTTTTTATCTATGTCTGCTATGAGGATGAGAAACAGCAGAGGTGCCAGGACAGTGCCTTGGGGCACTGAGCTTTTGACCTCGCTGATGCTGGATCTTGCCCTGTTCACTACTACTTTTTGTGTTCTTGTGTTAGGAACTCAAAATCCATCTGCCTACCTTCCCCGTAATGCCTATGGCCCTCATTTTGTGCGCTATCACTCCATGATCGCATTTGTCAAACGCCTTTGCAAAATCTGTGTAAATCACATCTGCGTTTTGGTCGTCCTCCAATGCCTCCGTAATTCTGTCATAATGGTTCAGCAGCTGTGACAGGCATGATCGACCCGCTCTAAAGCCATGCTGGTTCGGGTTATGTTGGTTGTGCTGGTCCATGAACTTTGTAATCTGCCGTCTCATCACTCTTTCAAAGATTTTTATGATGTGAGAAGTGAGGGCTACTGGTCTGTAATTTTTAGCTAGTGCTCTACTACCTCCCTTATGCAAAGGAGCTATGTCTGCACTCTTTAAGGCCTCTGGAATTTCACCTAGATCTAAGCTCTTTCTCCACAGAATACTAAGGGCTCTTGCTAATGGTACTTTGCACTGCTTTATAAATAAAGCATTCCATGAATCTGGTCCAGGTGCTGAGTGAGTGGGCATGTTGGCCATTTCTTTTTCGAAAACTATGGGATTTGTACTAATGTCGGTTAGGTGGTCTGCGCAGCCTTCTGCTGGAGTGAAAAATATTTCTGCATTTTCTACCTTGCTGTCATTTAGTGGGTTGCTGAACACTGACTCATACTGTTCTTTTAGAATTTCACTCATTTCCTGTTCATCGTCCGTATACGAATCTCCTCTCAATAATGGTCCAATTCTACAGGTAGTTCTTAGCTTGGATTTTGCATAGGAGTAGAAATATTTTGGGTTTCTTGCAATATCCTGTATGGCTCTTTGTTCCCTTTGTACTTCTTCTGTCAGGTATGACATCTTAAGTTTTTGCTCTAATTCCGTGATCTCTCGGTTAAGGCTATCTCTCTTCTGTTGCAACATAACTGTGTTTTTCAGCAATTCAGTAACCCATTTTCTTCTCCTGTACCATCTCCTACGCTCTCTCTCTAATCTGATCTTCTTCGGGGTTTCCTCAATGGTACGTGTTTCATACATACCTTGTATGCTTCTGTATTCAGCTTCTCTAGGCACTGGTGGGGATTTAGGGTGCTCATGTCTGATTCCCATGATATGTCTGATAGCTCTTGGTTTATTTTTTCCCAGTCAATTCTATGATTATTAAAATTAAACTTACTGAACATTCCGTCTCTAACATTAGTGTCGCAGTTCCCTAACCCTGAGTTAATACTAGTTTGAACTTCTATGATGTTATGATCAGAGTATATTGTTTTTGTAACTGTTATGTCTCTGATTAATTCCTCGTTGTTTGTGAATATCAAATCCAGGGTATTTTCATTTCTAGTGGGATCAATTATCTGTTGGTTTAGTGAGTACTTTTCACAAAGCCTCATTAGTTCCCTGGTATGTGCTTGTTGAGCCAGGGTGCTTCCAGGAGTTATTTCTGGTATAACATTATGGTGCCTCATCTTCCATTTTACATGAGGGAGATTAAAATCTCCAAGGATTAAAATGTTTGGGGTGGGATTCTCTAGCCTATCCAGATAGCTATCTATCTTCTTTAACTGCTCTGTGAATTCCTCCGCAGTTGCTGATGGTGGTTTGTATACTAGGATAATTACTAGATTCATATTTTCCACTTTAATGCCGAGGATTTCTACTATATCATTTGTAGCGTTCAAAACTTCTGTGCAACAGAGAGTATCTTTTATATAGAGTCCTACTCCTCCCTGTGACCTATTAATTCTATCACATCTATACATGTTATAGTTTTCTATCTGAATCTCTCCGTCCAAAACATCCCTTGTATGTGTTTCTGTAAATGCTCCAAACATGGCATTTGCTTCTGATAGGAGTCCACTAACATAACTAACTTTGTCATTTTTATTTGATTTCAGACCCTGAATATTTGCAAATATGAAGCAGGAGTTACCATTTGGAATGTTTGGTCTTTCTTTGTGTTTGGTTAGTACCACTGGTGATGTCCTACCTGGTATGGCCCCTGGTGCCCATACCCCTGGTTTCTCCAGTACTGACTTTGATTGTTTATACAGCCCTGATGAGCTGGTGCCTGTCTTGTCTTGTCCCACTGTTCTGCCCATCTGTCCCCTCTGTACCATTTCCACCTTTTGTCTCTTTCTTTTATCTGGTTGTTTCTCCTTATATCTAAAAAAGATTGCTGTTCTTTTTCATTTTCCCTTTCCCTGCTTTCTCTGTATCGTACTGTTCCCTTTATATGGTGGTCTGGGCAGCTCATGTCATAACATTCTCTGGACTGTGTTGAAGCTTGACACATCACTGGATGGAAGTATCTGCACTCTTTGTTAAACCGACACTTTCCTTTCCTTAACATGTTGGCACATTTTCTGGTGTGTTTATTCCAACAATCTCTGCCATAAAGGCACATACCTTTAGCATAGAATCTGCATATGTTTTGGCTGCCTATATTTACTGACTTTGTATTTTCCCAAAGATCTGCAGAATTATCTGCGTTTTTTTCCACTTTCCACTCCTTGGTTTTCCTCGTTATCTGCGCTTTTCTCCTTTGATGACATGGGGCCAACATTTTCCCTGGAAGAGGACTCCCCTACTATATCTGTATTAGAGGCTATGGCTGTGGTGGCGTCCTTAACCAAAACCGGATGTTCACTATGGCTGGGGGCTGGGTCTGGGTCAGTCCTGGGGCTGGGGGCTGAGTTAGCTAATGTTTTTGTCTCCTGTGTTTTTCCGTGGATGACTGATTATTTTTGGGTCAATTGTTGTAGACTGGTCATTCTGTGTGTTATACTTTACCCCTTTCTTATCTTCCCAAGTTCTATATATACCGGGGAGACTATTCAATAGTTCCTCTTTTTCTTCATGCTTATTGTTTATTAGCCTCCTGAGTGATTTCCTGATATCTGTCCATAGTTCCACATCCTTGTTGCAGATCCAGAAACACCTTTCTAGACGGATGTCACTTCTTGTTACTGTGTTAATTTTTGAACATGTGACATGATGTTTTGAAAAGCAAAGGTTGCATGTGATTCTAGATCTTTTCCCAAGAGCCTTTTCACAAGTCCCACAGATATACTGTACTGCCATCCTGCCTGTATCCTATTTGTATTAGTATATGTGGGATGTACTGATTATGGAGACTTACTACACCTTATATTATATTATTGTTATAATATGTATTTATTTCTGTTTGCTCACTGTATAACTCTTTCTATATTTATTCCTCTCTGATCAGTCCTATATACATTTTAATGTATTATTCTCACTGAGATCCCCCACACTGGTCTAGACAGGATATTGTGGTATGGTGTATATGGTGTTTTTATGGGTGTGTATGGTAGGCCTCCGTGGCTGACTTCAGCACTGCCAGGCGTATGACTAAAGCACACCACTCGGTCCTATACTGCCATGCGATGCCCCGTTTTAGACCACTTTCATTTTCGTAGATCACTATCCTTGAGTTTTCTACTGCCAATTGGGTTCACTAGGTCTTTCTTATTCTGTCCTGGTATCCTAGTCTATTCGTTATAAGTGGTAACTCAGATCTATAAAAGTCGCTTGGCACATTGACCACTCCAGGGCAAGTGGTCACCCACACTGCCACACTACTATTGGATTTAATTTACTTCTATTTTATACCTAATAGTTTATCACTGTGCTGTACACTGCAAAGTCATGAAGATTAAGGAAGGGCAAAGAAGACCGCAGATGGAGTATAGTCTAGGGGGCCAGGGACTACAAACCTAACTCAAGGAAAAGGATCTCGGGGTGAGTATAACACCGGGCACATCTGAGGCGCACATCAACCAAATAACTGCTGCAGCATACGGGCGCCTAGCAAACCAGCATTCAGACATCTTAAGGAATTGTTCAGGACTCTTTACACTGTGTATGTTAGGCCTATATTGGAGTATGCAGCACCAGTTTTGAACCCACACTTAGCCAAGCACGTAAGGAAACTAGAAAAAGTGCAAAGGCTTGGAACAAGAAAGACTAGTCCCGTAGCTAAGGGGCATGTTCTACAAGGAGAGGTTAAGGAAATCGACCTGACGACACTTGAAGACAGGAGAGATAGGGGGATATGATAACGACATATAAAATACTGAGAAGAATCGACAAGGTGGACAGAGATAGGATGTTCCAGAGATGGGTCACAGCAACAAGGGGTCCCAGTTGGAAGTTGAAGACTGGGATGAATCACAGGGATGTTAGGAAGCATTTCTTCAGTCAGAGTTGTCAGGAAGTGGAACAGTCTGGGAAGTGATGTAGTGGAGGCAGGATCCATACATAGCTTTAAGAGGAGGTATGATAAAGCTCATGGAGCAGGAAGAGTGACAAAGTAGCTACCAGGGAAGAGGCGGGACCAGGAGGTTTGAATCGATCCCTGCAACCACAACTAGGTGAGTACAACTAGACAAGTGATTTTGAATTATTAACATAACTGCGGCTTGTGTGGGGAACTGGTTAAGTACACTTTCCTGCATGAAACAAACATATAGCAATCGGTACTTATCTGTTAACAGCATGATGTCCAGCAGCCTCCCCCTGGCCATCCCTTCTGGGTGCCCTTCTAGATTCCACAGTAGCTGCTGATTAACAATTTTGTTAGAAAACAATTTGCCCCCAAAGCAGCGTATATCCAGCATTTCACTATCCTCTGAAATACGTAGTGACACTCGCTTGGTGTATGCGTAAAGCCCTCAAATTACGACCTCTAATAGGGCAGCCCTAATCACCTTGTGTCTGCCCAAAGACTGAAGTTCGTTTTGGCGATACTAGTGAGATTAAGGCTTACCTTGTTCGTGTAACGTGAGTTATGGCGTTGACAGCGCCATTAAGGCCGATATCGGTGACTTGACTGAAGGCTTGAGTGTCTCGGGGAATGTTGCACTAATGTTCGCCACTTCATTGGGAATGTTCGTTGCAATACCGGTTGCACTTCATCATTCAGTACCATCATTTGTTTATAGTTTCGTGGAATTATCCGCAGCAGGGAGAATACGGAGATGCAATAAACACTTTGCGATTAGTTCTACAGCGCATTTCCTGACTCGTATAAGGAAACTAAGTCTAACTTTCCTAGTTTCCTGAGATTTTCAGAATGAACGAGAGTCCAGAATGCACTGGTCACTACTGTCCCTTTGTCTTTTATCGATAAGGAGGCAACGCCCTCGTGACACACACACACACACACACGACGACGTACGTCTTGTCCATTCCTTGAAGCAGTTTAAGACCCACCGCCCTCGTCGCCCTCCAGCTCATCGTCCGCACAAAGGAATATGCTGAACTCGGCTTTATATCATTCCTTACTGCACATTGCAACAATATTCAATACAAGAGGGTAGGTTTCTTGTTATTTAGCTATAGACTAGAATTCATAATAGTCTCAACTTTTAGATAAAATGGGGTGCAGGTTTTTCACGTAATTTCCCTAAGATGAAAAGAGTAATTACTCTGGTTTAACCCTCACTGTGTAGTTGATCAAGAAGTCTAGCAAGGAGAGGAAGACGTGCTTCGTGACACTATTGTACATACAAGTATTCCTCATAAAACTGTTTTAAGAGGAAGGAAGAGTCCACTAGCTCCTTCTGGGAGGGCTAAGTCCCTCAGAGGGTTGAGTGGGGCTGAGAGAGGCCTCCTTTACTGGAGAATTTTCTCCACAGCTTGGCCAGGACTCGATTCTGCGTTCCCATGCCCAGCCTTATGTGAACTGAACAAAGTACGCATCACTCTATCTATTGGACCACCATCCTTAAACACCAGGCGCCCAGCAGTACTGAGCGTGTTATTCCTGATGCAAGGACATTCGTGGTCGT
The DNA here is from genome assembly GCA_009830355.1 of Cherax destructor. NCBI lineage: Eukaryota > Metazoa > Arthropoda > Malacostraca > Decapoda > Parastacidae > Cherax > Cherax destructor. The sequence continues at coordinate 54,607 of WNWK01006265.1, read as the reverse complement.
GGAGCCTCAGAGACAAATTTCAACCTCATCCTGTTTGGTGTACCAGCCTTCACGAGTAGTCTGTCAATAAAATCACGAAACAAGTGATTTTGAATCAACTGAACTGTGGCTTGGCCAGGACTATCCTGACTATCCTGCGTTCCCATGCCCAGTCCCGTGAACTGAAAGTATGCATCGCCAATGGATAGTGATGCATACTTTCAGTTCACACGGGGCTTGGCAAAGGAACGCAGGATCGAGTCCTGGCCAAGCCACAGTTCCGTTAATGATTCAAAATCACTCGTTTCGTGATTTCATTGATATATAGACTACTAATGAAGGCTGGTACACCAAACAGGATGAGGTTGAAATTAGTCTCTGAGGCTCCACGACCACGAATGTCCTTGTATCAGGATAACACGCTCAGTACTGATGGGCGCCTGGTGTTTAAGGATAATACAGTGGACCCTCGGTTTTCGTTGAAAATTCTTTCCAGAATGCTGTTCGAGTTCCATTACCGAACGAATTTGTTCACATAAGGACAAATGTAAATAAGATTAGTCGTTTCAGACCCCCAAAAATACACTTACAAAAGCTCTTACAAAAATACATAATTGTTCGAATTTGGAGGTGAACGAAAACCGAGGGTCCACTGTAATCGAGAACAAGCGACATAAGATGTAAAACAACCACGGAGGGAGCTGAATGATAGCTCTAGGCCTTTCGTGTTGCAATCAACACATCTTGAGCTCTTAATGACAGACCTTTGTAACTTCTTATCTTGTAAAAAAAAAAATGATGTGCTCTACATAGGTTTCATGAAAACATAATTTCGTAAGAATGTGAAAGTGTCACCAGAATGTGGGATGAATGAGAGTAAAATGTATACGGGATAGAAATGTGTGCAAAATATGCGCAGAATGATAGAAATGTACGCAGAATGTGTGCAGAATGATGGAAATCTGTGCAGAATGCTTGCAGACTTCCAACCGAATTCAAGTTTGTGAATCGGCCTTCAGATCGGCACGACGCCTTGGAGAGTGACGCATCTATCGTGTTCGTCTTGGACTGCACTGCGTGCGCAGTGAATATGTGCGACGCATTACAGGTATAAAGTTATTCGTTATAGATATAAAGTAATACATTATATATATAATTTAATGCGTTACAAAGAAATGCATTACAGACAATGCGTTGCAGATAATGCACTACAGATAAAATTAATGCGTTACAGATATAATGACACAACTGTCACATATATCACACTTCACATATTATGTCACATGAATAATATGACAGACAATAAAGTTTGATCTACGACATTTCAAGAAGTGAGAGAGAGTATTCTGAGCATCACTTGGATTTGGAGATGAGGGGAACCCATGTCCTGATTGGCTGAGAGGGCTGATAGGCTCGCGATGGGATATTTGATTGTTAGTCTTAATGAAACCTTAGCGGCCTAGGAGGAGGAAGATGATCAACAGGAGGAAGATCAATAAGAGAAAGAGAAGGGAGATCAAGAGGAAGAGGTAAAGCAGAGTAATAATGTGTGGAAAACGTAGATAGGAGAGTTAAGGGAATAACGTCATGAAGATTAGGTAATAAAGAGGAGGCTACGTTGACTAACGACTCCTTGAAGTCGACTCGAGGCTTCACCGTCACCTTTTAATTGCGAGTGCTGCTCGCTTATACAATCAAATTACCGCGTGTGGTTCCCGACGGAGGTTTGAACGGGAGGAGGACCGGCCTCGGCACTCCTGTGGTCTTGTTAAGAAGACAACAGCGGTGGCGGCGGCTCCTCCCAGGAGTGAACCCAGAGCCAAGACTCCTGCTGTCTTATTGTCTCGTTATCTTCTTCCTCAGAGACAGTTCCTCTTCAGGAGTGGTGTGGTCTTGTTACCGTCACTCCGGCGGCGTCAGTCACCCAACCACAAAATAGTGGTCATAATCGCTGCTACCTATTCAAAGGCGCGTCGCCGTGAGTGGTTGCCTACTTGTAATTACCTATTTTGAGTAATAGAAATAGAGCTATACTCGTGGTGTACCTTTTTTCTGAAATATTTTTTAAAACCTTAGTTATGGTGGTGTATACACTAAGCTCATTACAACCAATTCTCATTTCTACACAGTTTTCTGTTTTTTGAAAGCAATGTGTATTGTGATTTTTTTAAGAACTTGTAAGTGCTTATCGCATTAACTTCTGTTTTTCTAACGAAAGAAAATTCAATGCTACTGATCTTCGCGTTTCTGAATTTTGGAATACACTTTCTTAGATTTTTCGTGCTCAATTTTTCTGTTTGTGCTCCATTTTTTTTTTTAATTTAGGTCTTGTATTGAGTATTTTTTTCATATTTCGATCAATATCCTTGGAAACTGTCGCAGAGTTAGCCATTATTGATGTTATTACATTACAGTTACCGCTGGCCAGCCGCTCTTTAATTTTTTAACATCCGGGGAAAACCTCACGTCGTAATACGGAACCCACTACCTCCCGCTGCCAGACGTGCGCCATCCGTTTCTTATTTTGTCAATTAAATTGGCCTAAATATAAGTTAATATACTCTAACCGTGAATAACAAATGTTTCACAGATGGTATGATTTGATGCACACAAAATCACACGAATAAAAATTAGGAGAAAATCAACCAGCACCTCAGAACTGGGACGTGTACCCAAGGTATATAAGTATTACCCAGCACCTCAGAACTGGGACGTGTACCCAAGGTATAAGTATTACCCTTCTGAAGTACAACACTAAACAGAATACAAGTTACTTTGAAATTCTTAGTTGACCTGATGAGTCTTTTTCCTAATTACTTCAGGAACCCGAATATATATATATATAATATATAAATATATGTGTCGTGCCTAATAGATAAAACTGGTCAATTAGCAAGAACTCCTTTAAAATTAAGTCCTTTCTAAAATTTTCTCTTATACGTTTAAAGATATATATTTTTTCATTTATCTTAATGTAAAAAATTATAATTTTGTACCAAAATAAACTTAGAAAACTTGCCTAACCTTATTATAACAAGCGCAATTTAATTTAGCCTAACCCAACTAAATATATTTTAGATAGTTACAATAATTTAATAATAAACAATCAGAATGAAATAATTTTTTTCGTTAGGTTCAGAATGATTTTTGCGAAATTATTGCATACACAAATTTTCGCTTGTCTTATATGGCAAGAAGAGCGTTGCAATTTAAGCCAAAATAGCAAGTTTTACCTAATAGGCACGACATATATATTATCTCGTGCCGAATAGCCAAAATTTGCAATTTTGGCTTAAATAGCAACGCTCTTCTTGCCGAAGAAGAAAAGCAAAAATTTGTGAATGCAATAATTTTGCAAAAAATCATTCTGAACCTAACGAAAAAAAATATTTCACTGTTTATTATTAAATAATTATTGTAAACTTGTCTAAAAAATATTTAGTTGGATTAGACTAAATCAAATTGCGTTCGTTATAATAAGTAAACCAGTCGTGTTCTTGTCCAACCTGGATCGGGAAATTTTATATGCTAAAACCAAACTGGAAGTAAATGCAGTAATACTGACATTGAGACCAGGTTTAAAATGTCTAATGTATAAACACTTAAAATTATTTAATACAAAGTATTCACTGCCTTAGCTAAAATTTTGATATCGTCAGGACTGTTGGCACTGTTGCAATTTTCACAAAGTATTCTAGTTGCTGTAGCGGCTTGTTCTGATTGTAAAATTTAATATATTGGAAGGATTTTTCTAAATATGAACCAAGAATTTGTGAATATAGAGGATTATCATGCAGGAGACCCTCTAGCCCATTTTTTTTTTTTTTGCGTGTTTACCATGCTTTGCTTAAACCTTCGACCACTCTATCAGATCTATTGTAAATATGAAGGATCATATACAAGTAAATCAACAAGTAGTGCCTTAACTCAGCTGTATATATTATTGTCATGCATTTATCTGGCTTCGGTCAAAAGCACGTTGGTCGTGTTTCATGGTGTTTGGAGCATTTAGGGATGACAGGGAATCCCTTGTAATTAATGTGCCTTGGCTAGGAATATATCTGAGTGCAGTTATAGCAGATATTTCAGTACAGACGATGGAAGCCCAGTTACTTTTTCAGTCTCTTGTTTTAATAATTGCTAAACCACACAGAAAGCGACTCCACTCACTACCTTAGTCTAAAACACAACCCTGGATGACCAACGTCTGTCAGATATATAAGGAGCGACCTATAGTCTCGGGTAATTTACAATAAAGGGGATTAGTCTTGGCCCCTTTTCCTATTATGCACGAGCCCAGGGGAAATGGCCCTGTCTTTTTCTAGTTGGTAGGTAAGACACATAGACAACAGTTAGGCAACTCTATTCCGAAACGTTTCGTCTACACAGTAGACTTCTTCAGTCGAGTACAGAAAGTAGGCAGGAGCAGTAGAGATGTCAAGACGATGTAATCAGTCAATCACCCTTGATTTGAGGTGGTCAGTCCCTCAGCCAGGATAAGAGTTCTGTTCCATTGTCTGAAACTCAAATCTGAAACTCAATCCAACCTCTCACTCATGTATTTCTTCTTCTTTCAGCAAACTGGCCGTATCCCACCGAGGCAGAGTGGCGCAAAAAGAAAAAAAAATTATCTTTTTAACTTTAGTAATGTATACAGAAGTGGGTACTAGCCCCCTTGCTCCCGGCATTTTAGTCTCCTCTTTTGACACTCATGGCTTACGGAGGAAGAATTCTGTTCCACTTTCCCATGAAGATTCGTGTATTTATACAACCTAAATTTGAAACTACCCAAGGTTTTAGCTTCAATAACTACGAGCCACTGGAGTCTCTCAGTGGCTCATAGTTCCTTGCCATTGTTGGCTCTGATAATGATTCGGTTTAAACTGGGAGGCAATTTTATTCTATTTAGCAAAATCGGATACATCAACAGTGCGCTGTTGATGTATCAAAGTGATGGACTGAACACATCGATTCCAGACTGAGGGACTGATTACCTCAAACTCCTCTCCTTAAACATTTCTGCTTTGTATTGGACTGATGAAGCCACTGTGGCGAAACTTTTCCTTAATAAATTTCCCGTATGTTGCATAAGTGTCTCAATCTTCAACTTGTCGGTTCTGAAAACCATATATCAACAGTGTGTTGTTGATATATGATACCTGATGGTTAAATAGCGGGGGGGAAATGTGTTTACCTTCACGTATTCCATCACAGTGGATTTTATGAAGCGGTGAAATGTGACAACCTGAACTGGGAGACTTAGTTAGGGCATTGAGGATATCGTCAAGTATTCCATTAAAGGTTCATCAGCAACGGGAGCATTCAAGGTAGCGTTATCTCCCTCTCAGAGAATTTGTCTAGAATGTAAAGTTTCCATTAATTTTGACCAGACTTGACTCTACACTGGAGCATTAACATACAGGGTGTTTCAAAATGATGGACCCAATTTCAAAGTAGTATATACCGAAAATGTGTTCGTACCTTTAAAACTCGTATTTATGGAAAAGATTGCAAATGGCGGTGCCTTCTCTTCCACATCAAGAAAGTCATATTAATATTGAAAAGTGAAGTCAAAGATAATGTTTATTAATTGGTTTATTTTTTCGTATTGTAGTTTTTTTAAGACAATGTGTCCATTTTGAGATTAATAGTTACTTTTTTATGTTGTAAATTTATAATGATAAGGTTTGTATTTTAAGATGAATAGTTAATACTATTACTTAATGAGGAAAGTAACTTTTTTTTTTTTTTAATAAGTGCGTCATCCCACATAGTTTTAAAGTGTCACTGCGCTGTGGACTGTTCTTGTGTTTCTTGCAACATTTGTAACACAGCGCCGAGGACTGGTCTGTGTTTCTTGCAACATTTGTAACACAGCGCCGAGGACTGGTCTGTGTTTCTTGCAACATTTGTAACACAGCGCCGAGGACTGGTCTGTGTTTCTTGCAACATTTGTAACAGCGCCGAGGACTGGTCTGAGTTTCTTGCAACATTTGTAACACAGCGCCGAGGACTGGTCTGTGTTACTTGCAACATTTGTAACACAGCGCCGAGGACTGGTCTGTGTTTCTTGCAACATTTGTAACAGCGCCGAGGACTGGTCTGTTTCTTGCAACATTTGTAACACAACGCCATGACTGATCTTGTGTTCCTTGCAACATTCGCTACCTAAGAGTCTACCATACAAGACCATTGTTACGTATGTTCCTTACAGACTACTTCCACAAGACCTTATATTGTATACTTCGTAAAAATAGCTAAATATTTTCTATATATTCCCTGATTATCTTTAGCATTCGGAGCCGGAATGTGAATGACGATCATGGTATAAATTAATATAAAATATACAATATAAGGTCTTATGCCATAACTCTATAAGGTTCACACGTTCTCTTGACACAAGTAATAATCTTCCAGATTTGACCATTTTCCGTTTTGTTTCGGTTGTTCTGTTGTCAAATGTATTGCGGCCATTTTTTTTTTAATTTGTTCTGTGGTTAACTGTGTTTTATGAAGTTTATGCAATTTAACTTAACCCAGAGTACGTAAAATAGCGAAGGTAAATTCACCGGAAGCGTTAGGAAATTAACGTTGGGAACCAGGTAAAGAAACTTAAATGATCGTTTACTCTAATTTCCCCCATCTCGGTTACATTTTTTAAGACTTTTTTTTTTAATATCTAGTATAATTAAGATTAATTAGACACATGTGCAACATCTGGTATCTTGTAGACGTTTCGCCCTCCAGTGGCTTAATCAGTACAATACTAGGACATACAGGAATACTAGAAATGTATACAGCAGACAGAGATTAGGTGTATATTTCTGGATTTCATATGTCCCAGTATTGTACTGATAGTCACTGGAGGGCGAAACGTCTACAAGTAAAGATACCCAGATGTTGCAGATGTCTGATTCATATGTTAGGTTCTGAATACCACTGATAACTAATGTAATGAACACTTGTCACAGCTCAATAATCCACGTGAGGTCGATCTGCTGAAGAGGACCCCAGAAGAGGGTCGAAATAAGCAGATCAATCAACCTCCTGAGTTTGTCTCATGTGGGTTATTGAGCATTGATACACATGATTAAGGTGGTTTACTGGTGAATTTGATGACCACTAAACGTGATTTTATTATCTGGGCAGGTTGAATATAGTTCGGTTTATTTCTTGGCTAGTTGACTGGTCTCGTTTTACGAAAGATTTCTTGATTGCATGGCCGGTTAATCGGTTATTTGTTCGGATTCTCTGTTAGACAAATGGTTTATTGATTAATAATATAAAGTTACTATAAATTTCGACAAGCTTGGCATTCGTTTATGCTTAAAGAGCAGACTATGGCCCTTAATCATCCATTTCGGACTCATTGAGGAAGATAATCGATGTATCGAAAAAGGAAAACGTCGTGAGAGTAATGCATGTGTATTAAGAGGCAGTATTGGTAGCATTACTCAAAGGTGATAAATACGACTTTGGGGATGTTTGTGCAGCTGACCCGGCTCTTTAGCGGAGTGTGTTCTATTTTAAATGATTTAGTGCGATAGGAAATAATTCAGTGTTATAAGGGGCTTTGTAGATGAGTTGGGGGTCGTGGTAGTGTCAGAGATGGAGAGGTCTGGTTTCCCTTCCTTCTAATAAATTTATGGTGTTTTATATATTTTTTACAGCTGAATTTCCAGTGAATTATGCTGGGTCATTCACTAAAAAAAACTGCGCTTAGCAAAGGAATCTTACGACGATATTTCGGTCGGTACTGGACCATTATCAGGTCACAACTAATGCTAGGTCATTGGATGTACGTTAGTCTGGAGCTCAGCAGACGGAGGATCAAGCCTCCACCACATCTTGCGCTGAATGACCCGCATGGGCGGGTCATGAATGATTTAACTTTATCGAAAGGGTGAAAAGTTATCCCCCTGTAGGAATCAAAACTTTTCTCTGCTCCTTTTCCTTCACATTAACCACCGCACATTTCAAGGGGAAGAGGCTTCTTGATTCTAACAACGAGGTCCTAAGTGTTCTCCACCCCCACCTTTTTCTCCCCACGGTTTTAGAGCTCTCCCAAGAACATAAGCAACCGCTAGGTCATGATGTGTTGCACTTTTGTCAAGACTGATGTCCTGGACACATCGACTCCAAGCTGAGAGACTGATTACCTCACACTCTTCTACCTTTCTCTGTGTTGGACTGAAGCCACTGGTTGTCGAAACGTTTTCAGAATAACATACCAAAATGTCTCGTTTATTAAAAATATTCGGTACACAGTTAAATGTCACGAACCGAGCAAAACGCCGCAGGAAGTCACGGACCCAACAAAACGCTCCAACTGTACCAGCTAGAAAGTTACGGAACAAGTACAACGGCCCAACAGCGTCCGTGAGAAGCCACAACAGCCACAACGACCTAACAGAAAAGCCAAAAAAAAAAAAAAATTAAAATCTCCTCGAAAATAATTAAATATTTTGAGTATATTGCAATTATTAGAAAAAATTAAAAGCACCTAATTGTTCTCTTTCCAAAAATCTTTATCTCCCTCGTGTATTATTGCATTTATTGGTGTTTATAGAATGTTATCAATTATTTTTTTTAATAGACGACTAACCTGACCTAAACGTGCATCGAAAAATTTAATGCGAACTTTAATAAAGCTGCTTAATAAAGTTCTCTATAGAGAGCGAAACGTCGTAGCAATTTGTCGGTTTAGAAACCCGACAAATTAATAAATAAGACACTTGTGCAACATATGTGTATCTTTATACTGGAAACGTTTCGCCATCCAGTGGCTTCTTCAGTCCAAGCTGATTGACTGATTACCTCACACTCATCTTCCGCCGTTTGTGTGTGTTGGACTGAAGAAGGCACTGGCTGCCAAAATACTACCCAAGTGTTGCACAAGTGTCTTATTTATTAGCCATTTGCATTGCATGTTTACATTTTCTTGCTATGTTGAATTTTGAAATCACCTGGTGTGCTTGTGTACAGGAAACATTGGCGCTGTAAATGACTGACGCGGAGTAGCATCTTTGGAAAGTTTCCATACACGTCTACTGCCACTGTCCACCTGGTAGTGAAAGTAGGTACCTGTGTTTGCGGTCTGCCGTGGTTCAATCTAGGGAAGGAATGTAGAAAACCCCAGCACCCCGATGGAAGGTCACATCCTGTGTTAAAAAACTCTAACCCTGTGTTAGGACCTCCAGCACCTGCTGGAACGTTATATCCTGGATACGAAAACACTCCAGTCCCGTGTAGGAAAGTCCAGCAGCTACTGGAAGTGTTCAATTGTTTAGCAAAAGGTGTCAGTGTTCCTGATAGTGTTAATTTAAATTTATAAAGGGATCATGGGAGAAAACTACAAGAATTTATAGTTGGTGGTCCGTCAAGGGGCGGCACAAACACACCTTGATAAATGCTTTTAATATACATTCTGGTTTCCTTAAGCTTTGAAAGTCTGAAAAGGCTGAGCTATAATTATTCAATAAATATTAGATGAACATAAATTCTCTCCCTAAACTTTGATCAGTGTTAAGTATCAAGATATAATTTATGATTTATATATGAATATTGAAGTATATTGTCGTATATACCTGTCAAGTGGTAGTGCCTTGTCGCTGGTGAAGGGCTCTTGTTCCGAAGAATTGGAAGCAATCTCTCCTTCCTCGGATAAAACTTGATTACTCCTCCCCCCTTCCCGTTTCCAACAAGCTTTGACTATTATGGATTTACATTTATTCCATGATACTGAAAAGAAATTTTTTAATTTGACAGTCCGATTTGAGATTTTATATATATATATATATATATATATATATATATATATATATATATATATATATATATATATATATATATATATATATATATATATATATATATATATATATATATATATATATATATATATATATATATATATATATATATATATATATATATATATATATATATATATATATATATATATATATATATATATATATATATATATATATTATATTACTGCGACTGACTGGGGCGTTTTCCCAGCCTCCCGAGACACTGGGTAAATTTCGAGACTCCTTTATTCACTGGACCGGTTACCATCCCACCAATAATCACAAACGAGCGACAAAAGATGCAAAATAACCACGGGAGGGGGGGGGGAGTTGAATGATATCTTTAGGCCTTTCGTGTTGAAATCAACACATCAGGAGCTTTCAGTGTTGCAGAAATGAGAAGAAACTAAACTTTTGCCGTAGTCATAAGAGCTCTTCTCCCATATATAATAATGTGATTAATGCTGGCGTGTTAGTGTGAATGGCTCAGATCCTGGTTTACTGCTCCCTGTCTGAGAAATTTGATACATTAAAGTCTGAAAGAGGACGTTGAATCTTGCAAATTATCACGCTGAAGAAGGGACGAGAATGAGTTGAAAAGATAAGGAGGCGAGTTTTAATAATAATTCTCAAATAATGTTCTTGTTATTGTTGGCAGATTTGTGTGTTGTCGCCTCAGAGTAGATAAACACAGCATTCTGGAGGCCAGCCATGTTAAGTCTGTTACGGACAGTATTCTTGTTTCTCGGTCTTTGTTCTTAATGTTTTTCCAGCGATCGGGGAAGAGGGCGCTTTGGAGATAAATGTAATAAAATGTCCACACGATGGAAAAAGATACAAACGCAGCATAATACGACCCTTTATCGACTACGTTTTGCCCGTACAATGGGCTTTATCAAGCGAAGCGTAGTCAATAAAAGATCGTGTCTATTTTTCGTCTATTCCAGGATTTTTCAGGTCTCGATAATTTTCCTTTACTGGGGGTTCCTACTAAACAAGTCTTCTAAACACTAGTGAAACTGACCTCATCTTTACCATCAAACCTAAAGAACAAACAAGAAGTGTTCATGTTGACTCTTAACAAAGTTCTCTTCCGTCATAAATGGGACTATAAGCCTCCTTTTCATATTAGGGGCTATAGATATTATCATTCATGTCAGGGCTACAGGTATACCTTATCATATTAGAGACTATAATATCCCGTACCATGTTAGGGAATTCCTCAAGATTGATAAATTAGACACATATGCAACACTTGGGTATCTTTATTGTGGAAACGTTTCGCCACACAGTGGCTTCATCAGTCCAATACAAAGTAGAAAGTTGTAAGGAGGAGGAGTTTGAGGTAATCAGTCCCTCGGCCTGGAGTCGATGTGTTCAGTCCACAATCTGGTAGTTAGTACAGCATAGGGCAATGGAGGTTGCTTATATACTGTAGACAGGTGATGAAGCCACTGTGTGGCGAAACGTTTCCACAATAAAGATACCCAAGTGTTGCATGTGTGTCTAATTTATCAACTTGTCGGTTTTCTGAACCATTCGTCTACATCCTCAAGATTGTAAGGAACAGACATATCACATAAGTTTCTGTTCTAAAGCAATCTTTGCCTGGTCAAGCTTTCATAGTAAGTTTACTTAGGTACAGATACACACAAGTACTGTGGCATGCAGAGAGTATGTTATAATTTATTGGGCATATGTACACACTCCCATATAGGCGGCCTCCCAACCAGCGAACTGGGTGCTAAGGGTTTAACGATATTTTAGGGTACCCGTCGTTAAATCAGTACCTTGGTTCATTGTAACATCACAGGCGAGCCCGCCAAATGCTGAGCCGACGTGGTTCACTCGCGTTCAGCATTTGCCAGACTTGCCTACCTGCTGGTCGAGTACGGTGCTCTCTCTGGCCTCTGTTCTTGCCATTCTTTGTCACCGTGTGGTACACTTATATTCAACAACTGTACATAGTGTACATAATTGTATATATATCCGGTGAAGGAAATACAAGTTAAATATTACTGCTGAGTTTGTTTTGCTTCAAACCAATTACGACCAGGTCAGTCCATTCTTACCTGTGTTCACACTAAGCATAGTCACTTAAATTCAGATAACCACAACTAACATGCATAGTAACGTTTGTAAATTGCCTACTAGGATAAGACAATCGTATAAAATTAACTAGCACTGAAACTCTACAGCCCTAGCATGGATCTCCCTCCCCTCAATTTTACGTACTTGCTTACTCAGTTCATTGTCAGATCTAATCAAACTAGGTAAGTTTAGATTTAGAAAGGCTATAGGAAAGTATTGGTTTGAAAATAGAGTAGTTGATGAGTGGAACAGTCTGCCTGGTGAGGCTGTTGAAGCTAAAACCTTGGGTAGTTTCAAATTTAGGTTGCAGTGTTCATGTTATGTAATCTTCAAAACACTCGTGACCTGACCTGATCTTTGCCCTTGCCTCGTCTCGCTTCTCTTTGACTAATTGATACAGGTTTGCAACGTGTTACTCCTCACTCGTGATTCCTTAAGGCGATAGATTATTTGAACGACTTAAGAGAAGCCATCCAAATCGCGCTTAATATTTTAGAATGACAGGATAATCTGACAGACGTTCGCGGTGGCCTAGACGTGCGCGGTGGCCTAGACGTGCGCGGTGGCCTAGAATGACAGGATAGTCTGATAGACGTGTGTGGCGCGCACTAGACGTAGGCGGTGCACTAGATCTCTGGTAAAGGTCTGGGGTTAATTAGACGGGCAGTAGACGTCTGCAGTTGTGGCGAGGGTGGTGGAGTGAGGGTGTAAATTACCAAGCTAATTGTTCTTCACATGTGGTACACACATGCTCGCTTGTCACGGTCACGGGCCCCTGGTGAGCCCAGGGCAAGGTAAGGGCAGACGGGGGGGACGTGAAGGGAGGAAAGGGGCGCGAGAGTGTAAGGGAAGGAAAGGGTAAGTAGAAAGTAAGGGGAGGAAAGGGGAAGTAGAAAGTAAGGGGAGGAAAGGGGAAGTAGAAAGTAAGGGGAGGAAAGGGGAAGTAGAAAGTAAGGGGAGGAAAGGGGAAGTAGAAAGTAAGGGGAGGAAAGGGGAAGTAGAACGTAAGGGGAGGAAAGGGGAAGTAGAAAGTAAGGGGAGGAAGGGGAAGTAGAAAGTAAGGGGAGGGTAGGGGAAGTAGAAAGTAAGGGGAGGGTAGGGGAAGTAGAAAGTAAGGGGAGGGTAGGGGAAGTAGAAAGTAAGGGGTAGGGGAAGTAGAAAGTAAGGGAGGTAGGAAGTAGAAAGTAAGGGTAGGGGAAGTAGAAAGTAAGGGTAGGGGAAGTAGAAAGTAAGGGTAGGGGAAGTAGAAAGTAAGGGTAGGGGAAGTAGAAAGTAAGGGTAGGGGAAGTAGAAAGTAAGGGGAGGGGAAGTAGAAAGTAAGGGAGGGAAGTAGAAAGTAAGGGAGGAAGTAGAAAGTAAATGGTAGGGAAGTAGAAAGTAAGGAGGTGGAAGTAGAAAGTAGTGCACTAGACGCGTGTGGTGCACTAGACGTCTAAAGTGCACTACTTTATTATCCAATTCATATTGTGGAGAAATTAACACCTAGACGCATCACAAACCATATTTTTTCTCTCTAAGATGCATTAAGGTTCAGAATTTGAATCCAATTAAAAAAAAAAAAAACATTCTCCAGGTATTAGGCAAATTAAAGTTTGCTCAAACTGAGTTGGTGGGAAAATCTCTTTACAACAATACAATAACTCTAAAAAAAAATAATGGCCGAGCAGAAGAGGCTTTTTAAAGTCATCTCACGGAAACCAAAATAAAGAAGGGCTTTTATAAATGGGTTAAAAGGGCTTCTGGCTAAGTCAGTAGTTCAAACGAACCTTTCCCAATTTAGATGTCACCGGTGTTGACAATTTGAAGTTCTCGTTTTATAAACGGAAAGCTGGAGGGAAACAAAAACGCCGGTTCTATGTGGCGTAAATGGGTTTAACACCCACAAATTGAAGAATGAGTCACTTTTGCAACATTTAGGAATCATTGTTGTTGAAAAGATTCCTCAATAATGATTCTCAAATACTACAATATCTCATTCCTCATTCTGTTACCAGAAATTATAAAACTCTCCAAAATTAAAAAGGTGTAAGAATGTTTTCAGTGGTTCTCATTTTACTTTTCCCATTTCAGTTTCATCTCGTATTGGTTGAGAGGTTACATGAAAATTTTGGTGAGTGGGAACTACACAGTCCAGTAAATCCAACCCTGTAAGGTACATCCGAGTTGAAGATTTGATGCCGATCGAATGAGGCATTACCAAATAATTACATGACAACCAATATTTCAATTTTTGCATTTTTTTTTTTCAGTAAAATTTTTTCAAATTGTCACTTAACCCAAGACCAACAGAAAATTTATCTAATTAAGAGTTTGAAGCCAATCACAAGAGGCATTTTTTCTGTTATTGCATGGGGAAAATGCAAATAAAAACTCATTCGAGCAATACCCGCCGTCGTTAGAAGTTTGAAGATGATCAGATGAGGCATTCTTCAGATTCTGCTCAGAATCTAACAATTCAAAGTTTATTAACTATATTAAACAGGCAAAGGAACATATGTGAAATCTAAGCTTAGTGGGTGCCATCTTGGCTCTAAGCTTCATCAACCATTAAAGCTTGAAACTGTTCAGAAAGACCGGAGCGTCTGTGGACGAGATCATGAAGCACTGGCTACAGCATAAGATTTTGTTGTGATTTTTAACCTGGGAGGGTTAGCCACCCAGGATAAACCAAGAAAGGCCGTGCGTCATCGAGGGACTGTCTTATTTCCATTGGGGTCCTCAATCTTGTCCCCCAGGATGCGACACACACCAGTCGACTAACACCCAGGTACCTACTTGCTAGGTGAACGGGACAGCAGGTGTAAGGAACCACGCCCAATGTTTCCTTCATTGCCGGGGATCGAACCACGGACACTCAGCGTGTGAAGCAAGAGCGTTGCCTACCAGGCCACGGGCCACCTAAAAGTCTAATGGAGATGCGGGGTATCAGTTGTCCAATACAGGTGGTCATCTCCATGACCTTCGTCTCAGGCCATGTCTCCAGACTGATGACCCGAGACACACAGGTCACACTAACACACCGTGTGACATGTAAATGGTCCAGATCGGACCGAGTCGTCGTCTCCTACGTGCGGGTTATTTGCTTATCAGTTGACTTGCAATAAGGGAGTATTGTACAGCTAGTGTCCCGGGTAGTGAGGCACGGTTCGGGTCAACCTCCAAAGTACAGTGTGTCGTGCAGAGGTGAGATCAAGGAAACAAAGGTGACAAATGCACACTTAACTAGTGGGTAGAATATCGACGCTGCCACACGCACAGGTTAACTCTGTGCTTAAAACTGCCTATATTTAAGTGCAAATTATAATATATATATACATACATATATATACACAGTAGCCTTTTTAGATGTGCAGTTTAGATAAATGCGAGACACGGGAGAAATTCTTAGGATTATTTTTTTTATAAATTGTAATAAATGATTAAAAAAGTTTGATATGGGAGGACTTGTTACGACACGAACACCGTCAACCTTCGATTTTATTAGTGAAAGTCGGATTTCGTTACAAAGAAACCTGAATTTTGTTAGTGAAGTTCGGATATTTTTCTTTCATTTACATTCCATAAAGCCAACTCTGCACGCAAACACACACTGCACGCAAACACTGCATGCAAACTGCACGTAAATTCTCTGCACGCAAACACACACTGCACGCAAACACACACTGCACGCAAACACACACTGCACGCAACACACTGCACGCAAACACACACTGCACGCAAACACACTGCACGCAAACACACACTGCACGCAAACACACACTGCACGCAAACACACACTGCACGCAAACACACACTGCACGCAAACACACTGCACGCAAGCTCTGCGAACGTGTGAACTCTATTTTAACTCGGAACTTGAGCATACTCTGTAAACTCAAAGTGCTGGTCAAGTGGCCGGCTACATGGACCAAACTCGGTTTCATTTTTAAATGTAGTTGCCAGACATCCATTATTTCTGCCAGGATAAATTTTCTGAATAAGGTGACCAAGATTAAATATTGCTCCCCACCCCCCAGAGTCTAGTAATGGGTCGTCCGTCGTACTACTTCCTCTAGTGACGTTTGTGCGTGCGATTCTGTCGTGCTTCGCAGTTGATGATCTCAGGATTGACTTATTCTGCAACGATCGCGTTTGTTGACAGACAAAATACCAAAAAATCAGTTGAAAGTTCACGAAATTAATTTGTTGTAGCGATGGAAAATATTTCTGCCTGAGGTTAAACTGGCTTTAGGTAGGTTAGGTAGGGTGAGTATGTATTATAATTAATTCTAGCGACGTTGCTAGGTTAGCTGTACTTCAGAATTAAATGTTTTTAAGGATATATTATTTTTTTTGTCGTTGTCCACTTATTGAGAAATACAGAATTAAATAGTATAATAACCTATGTGATATGTCATCGTAGCTTAATGAAAATAAGATACCAGAAATTTTATGCAAATATCCTTAATTTGCTTACAACAGATGAAAGTTAATAAATATACGTCTAACCCCTTATGGGGCTTAATTCCTAGATCTACGTATCCATATGCTCTTGCGCTACCCTCCACAGGATGGATATGATGAATAACTGGTTACGTCTTCAAAATCTAAACAGTGTAATCGCGAATATATAAATAAGTAAAAGGGTATTAAGACAATTGGTCTTGACCGGTCTGGCTAATAAGCATGACACTATTGACTACTAATTCTTCCCTGCTTCTTAGTGTGGTTCACACCTCAGGAGCTCTCACGGTGAACTCTTGTTTATAGAGACGTTTATCCTAATTCATGAGGTGTTTTGGTCTCCTTAACTCATTCTTTCAGCGATCCACAATGGTTGTGCCAGTGCACTTACGTTGGTTGTATATCAAGTGTTACAGCTGGTGTTTCGTACGATGAGGTGAGAGGATGCAATGGTTCTCCCTGGGCAATTTTCCTTCAATGGATTGCCGCTCTTAGTTCTCCCGGTAATGAATAGTTGTTAGTTGGGAATCGAGGGAAGGGGCGCGTTAGTTGCGCCGGGGTGTCGCACTTCTCTCATGCCGCATTGTTTACGAGTTATTAGAAGAGGTTAAAATAAGCGGTAGTCTGGCGCAAGGGCGCTCGCGAAACCGCAAATCGCTACCGTCTGTGATAATGCGACGGAGTTGCTTCAAACGTTGCAGCCTCGGCCATGGTCATTATTTGTCTTGCAACCATCGAATTAAAATTTAGCGTTTGAGGGCAAATAGTGAATTATGTTGATGACTCTGTAATTTGGTCACTGGGGTAATCCTTCCTGCTTCCTAGTCTTACACCACAACTGTTCAATTCTGAACGAATTTGATAATGCTTTCGAATCTCGCGAAGTGGTTTGTTTGAGTATAAGAATATTATATTGATTCTTTGGTAATGAAGAGCAAGACAAGACCTTGTTAAGTAAAAGGACACAAGTGCAATTAATGTGACCTTTTATTATGGCAACTTTTTGCTCTCCAGGAGATTTGTCACGTCGTTACAAACAATATATGGTCACAAAGTGTGTGTGTGTGTGTGTGTGTGTGTGTGTGTGTGTGTGTGTGTGTGTGTACACTATGAAAAAATAGAGGAATTCCAAGCGCTTTCGTGACTACTCACATTATCAAGGAACTATGATAGTTCCTTGATAATGTGAGTAGTCACGAAAGCGCTTGGAATTCCTCTATTTTTTCATAGTGGTTGTCTTGCATATGTATGTATGTATGTATAAATATGTATATATATATATATGCATGCATGCATGCGCGCTTTAGAGAGCTGTAAGGCACATTATAATCGTTGTAGTAGTTGTAATACTAGTGATGGTGGTAGTAGTGATACATGTGGTTATTAGAGCTTATTGCTTGGGTAGCAATATTTTAATCATGTCTTAACTAATTTTGCAATAAATAATGTTTGAGACTATTCTCTGCCTCCCAGGGCAGAAACGTGGTAATTTTTGTCGTTATGGGATAAAAATTCCCATCAAAGGGCGAGGCGTCTTGATACTGAAGGGCTCTTGATTTATCTCTTTTGAATATACCCTAAAGACCTTCCATTTCCAAGACACTTGTGACTTTTAGAAGATTTAGTTTCCCCATTGTTTACCATAATTTAAGGTAAATTTTGAATTTTATTTTTAAATAGCTGGAAATTAACTTAAATTATCACGTTATGTATAATATTTTCAATGGAGTAGATTTTGAAGAGAAAATTCTTTGAAATCAAAATGATGGAAACCGCGACTGGTAACTAAAAATAAATATATTTTCTTAATAACCATAGCATCTGTACTAAACTCAAAATACATAGTATTTTGTTTGTAAAACAACTTTCTCTCAATGGACCCGCTCTGTTTACAGTTTCTTGATTTCTGTCCAAACTGAACACCATTCACCTGGGCTCTTCATTGCTTCCAAAGACTGCCCATCAGACATGATTTACGAATATGTAAAAAAAAAAAAAAAAAGCCAGTGGTCAGCCAAATTCTGTTACGCAACACAAAATATTTGTTATTCTAGGTCAGGTTACCGTAAATTTGTTTATTTACATGTAGTTGATAAGAAATAGCGAACTTTATATAAACTGGTGACAGAGGTCCAGCAGCACGGAACATGTTTTTATAAATGAGACCCTTGTCTACCTTTATTGTTGAAACGTTTCGCCAGCCAGTGGCTTCCTCAGTTTAATAGAGATGAACTGTTGATGGAGAGTTTGAGGTAATCAGTCCCTCAGGCTGGAGGCGACGTGTTCAATCTTGAAGTGAACACGTCGACTCCAGGTTGAGGGACGGATCACCTCAAACTCCCTCTCATCTTCCACCATTCATCTCTGTATTAGACAGAGGAAACCACTGACTGCAGAAACATTTCCACTATGAAGATACCTAAGTGTTGCACAAGCATCTCAATCATCAGTCGGTTTTCTGACCCATATATATAACAGCGTCACAGGTTGATCAAGTGTTGTTATTCCGACGCTCATTGCTGGAAAGTCAGGATGAGTTAGAACTTCCCCCGAGGGATGAGTTTATTTTGCACTGCCACTCATCATGTGGGAGAACATACTATCATAATAGAACACAATACTAACAGTCTGAGAAATATGAGAGATGTGCAACACTTCGATATCGGAAATACAGATATTTGTGTTGCACATCACTGAACGTATGGCCATAATAACACCTCGTAATAAGAGTCAAAATAGTGAACAAGCCATTGACTATATCAGATCCTTAAAAAATTAAAATAGTGTGCGTATATTTGGGTTTAAATGGCCATTTAGATCTTCAGTCGTAAGCAACGTACTGCAAGCGAGCCGTAGCTAAGTGATAGAGCGATCAGCTTACAACAAAAAGCACCCGGGTTCGAATATCGAGTAGGTGGAGACTTGGGCAGGTAGGTCACTTGCTGTTACGGATCGCCTTGCATTAAACACGTACACTGAGTGTCCGTTACCGTGCGTACTGGTACTTAGCCAGTTAATTCAGTGTTGTACAAAGCATCAGTATAGTGAAGCCAATTGAAAGGTTAAATGTTGAGGTAGTGAAGCCACAGTATTAAGAGGTTAACTACCCTTATTCTGAGGTAATTAACCTTTTTTTTGCTTGAAGCCGAAGCCTTTGCGAGCTAGATAAACCTTTAGGTAAGAAAAATTTTATTATAAGAGAACACACTTGAAATTCACCCTTTTTAACAGTTATTGGGAACTATGCGGCAGCCATTAAAGACATCCAACACAAACTAATTAAATATTATATGATGAAGTAAAATCAAGAACGAGATTTGGTCTAAGTTCAGCGGCCACAGATGAAGGGATGCTGGTAAACATCAGATTATAGGAACACTGGTAAAGAAATTTACCAGTATATTTACATGTTCTGAAATATTCTTACAAGGACAGGATGTTTACGTTACAATCTTAGCACTGTGCGGCTGAGGTTACGTCTAAGAGTAGCTAGTGTTCAACCGGAGCTGACTCAGGAAACAGGGTGAAAATTTAAGAGCTGAGTCAAAGCTTACGCCAGCCATGCTGAAGCTGCGTATTGTGTTAAAAGACTCTAGTTATCCTGTGTTATTAGGGAGCTCAGTATCACTAAAGTCACGCTCTCTTCTTTTAAAACTGTCATTAAGAAGGAAGTAATTTTTTTCTCCTACGATGTACGTGTTGCGAATTCTGGTTATTTGCAATTTTTGTTTTTCCTCTCCATTTTCAGTAAATACAGTTTTTTCCCTTCTATATTAGTATATACAACATTATAGATCACACGCCGCCTCTTAAGAGTCCACACTATGGTGTTTTGGGGCGGTAATCCCTTCAATTTCGCACAATTTAGCATCCTGGAGCCGGATGACTTGCTTGATCTGGATGCGACCTTAACTTACCCGAGTTGCCTCGTAGCCATGTTCATTCTTATTCTGGATTACCTAATGTTTACCTCTGAGTGGCTTACAAAGAAATAATTCCAACGTGGCGTCTCATTCACAGTGTTTATTTTGTGAATCTCATCCTGAGTGACATGTAAGAGTGTTGTGAATGTCTTCGCCTCACTGGCAGGTAGTTTGCAGTGATGTAGTAGTTTGCAGTGATGTAGTGGCACTTCAGGGTTAGTTTACAGTGCCTTTGTTATTCGCCTCTCGTTTATGCCAGTGAAATAGAGACTAAATTTTAGTTATTTGTTGGTAAGAGGACTTTTTTTTTTTTTTTAAACGTGTCGGTGTTTTTTTTTTTTTTTTTGTGGGTTTTCTCAGTGTAGGCAATATGAGTTGATACTAGGGGTAAGGAATCAATTTTTGTTATTACTCTCAGCATAATTTGCCTTTCACTTAGCAAATACCAATCAAATATCACTTAAGTGTCCAATTAAATATTTCCCCCTCTAATCCCACTTAAGTTACAAAGGGGGTAATTAAGGAATCTCGTTACTCCTTATTAATCACCTGATTATTTTTGTCTCAAGATTAACCCCTTTGTGTACCACTAAGAAATTCTTCTTAAGGAATAATTAAAAAAAGAGAAAAAGGGAGTTGATTGTTTGTTTTTTAAACTAGAATAAATAGGAATTTATAAGATTGATTAATCAATTAGGCTAAATTAAATTGCGCTTGTTATAATAAGGTTAGGTATGTTTCCTAGGGTTCTTTTGGTACAAAATCATTAATTTTTATATTCATAAATTAAAAAATATATTTTTAAATGTATAAGAGAAAATTTTAGAAAGGACTTGATTTTAAATGAGTTCTTGCTAATTGACCGATTTTACCTATTTGGCACATTATATTTATATATAATCACACACACAATGTACGTGTTTGTATGAGGCGACTGGAGTTGGTAGTATCGTGACTGGGGTCCGTGAAGTCATCTATAGCATCACTGTTATCATCACTTGAGGTCTGTCACTGGCGTCCGTGGATCCATCACTGGCGTCCGTGGATCCATCACTGGCGTCCGTGAAACAATCACTGGCGTCTTTTCAACCATCGCTGCCGCTCCGTTCAACCGGTACTGGGTCTGCTAACGCCGTTCCTCCCACGTTTCCGCCCGCATTCCACCCACGCCCACACACGAACTATGTCGTGGAAAAACATACACACGGAATGAGTTTAGCTCCCAGGAGGAGCATTCACACGGAGGGAGTATCACATAGCCTGTGTCTTGTGTACGTTGGTGTCCGTGAGATGATTTCCTTCTCTCTACCCGAGAGGTGTGAGCATTGCCCGAGAGGTGTGAGCACTGGGGCAGGCGCCGACACAAACAATTGTTTTTGTTCTGTGTATTTGCTATAGGTACGTCTATTTTCCTGTTTGTCGAGTCAGTGTTGAAGCCAAAATGCAGCACAAGTCTAATATAATTTCAATGATCTAATTCTACACACTACGAAATTGTTTAATCTAAGAAAATCTACAAACAAAGAAGGTGATTAATCTAGGCAACTAGCCCTTCACTCTAAAGAAATTATTTGATATGTAAAACCATTTAATAATCTAAAAAAAGTTAGTTAATAAGAAGAGATAACACATGATTATCATTAAAATTATTTAATGAGCTGAGACTGTATTAACTAATACGATAATTCATTTATGGTAATTTCTGAAATGAAACTTTTTTCATTTTGTCTCAGCAAGAGCAAGCAATTGAACCCCTACCAGTTTAGCTTTCAACAAGATAATAATAATTAACGATATTTACACTTTACACAAACGATGACTCCAAATTCATTATAAATTATTAAACATCTGCCTTCATTTTTTTTTTTTTGCATATATGCCTTGTATCTATTACCTGGAGTCTATTCTAGATGTCAGCATTCCCGCGACCCAGTCCCAGACCAGGCCTCCTGATTGTAGGCTTGCACTACATCCTGGTTGGTCAGGACCTGTTTTCAGGAATCTGTCGGGGGTTTGTTGGTAATCTTTCTTATGCATGAAGGAAGGGTGTTAGAAGAGTCGTGGTCCCTTAACACTTAGCGTTACTCATTAATGTCTTCAGGGTACCTCACCTTTTCACTGGGGTATTTTGTACTCTGTGTTGAGCTGCTTGCTTTCGTAGGGAGTGATTTTCTGAGTACAGATGTTTTTCTCGCCTGCGTTCCAAGGAGTACATGTCGAGGGACTTCAGATGTTTCCCAGTAATTTAAGTGCTTTACTGAATTCATACTTGCAGTGAAGGTTCTCTGTACTTTCTCAAGGTCTACAATCTCACCCGTCTTAAAAGGGGGTCGTTGTGTACAAGTGTTCCAGCCTAGAGAGCACAAGCGACTTGGAGGATCACCATTTATTGGCTTCCTGTTTTGAAGGTTCTTATCCATCCTATCACTTTCGTCACGGTTGTGATAATGACATTGTTGTGATCCTTGAAAGTGAGATCTCCGAAATTATCACCCCTCGTGACATTTTCGAGGCCATTTCGAAAAATGGTCAACAAAAACCCCATTGCCTTTTGGATATAGTCTGTAAAAATGGTCTCGATAACACATGCCAACTTTTGGAGACCGTGTGGAAAAGAGGCTTGTAAATCCTCCGAGGCCACTTGAAGACCTTTTGAAAAATCGGTCTAGAAAACTTCCTTAACGTTTTCGAGACAGTTTGTAAAACTATCTCGAAATCCCCCCCCGATTCCCATTCCCCTTCCGTCCCAGCAGTCTTTCGGAGACCTTTCCGAGAAAGGCCTCGAAAACCTTCGTGGCCTTTTCGAGACTTTTTTTTTTTTTAACGGTCCCGAAAATCCCAGATGTATAGCTCAGCTCCGGTGACTATAAATACCGAAGACTAGAAATAGGTAGTCTCTCTCTCACTCTCACTCTCTCTCACTCTCTCACTCAAACATTTTGTTTCATGGTTTAAATAAGAATGGAAAATAAGCCGTATTGACTCGAAGCCGGTTAGGTAAGATTCGTTAGGAAACAGGACAAGTGTTTCCTGAAGCGGGTCTTAAGTTTTGACCCCCCACTGAAGGTTTCGGTCACCTGACCGAGGCTTTCCACTGGCTCGAAGCAGAACACAGATGTTTTCCCACTAGTCCTGTACTAACTGTTCACGCTGGAACAAATGTTGACAAGGCACAGGTACACACAAGTACAATTATCATACATAGTAACGTATGTAAATTACCTAGGATAACCCCAAAAAGTCTGAGTGACTTATTTCCATTGGGATCCTTGTAATATATTTTTTAAAGCCTAGCTGTAAGATTCAGTTACAATCAGTCATGATTATAACCTCAGTCACCTTGTAAGAAGGTAGAATAGCAAAATATAATCTCTGTAAATAATAGTATCCACGAACTATGCTTGAAGTTAGTCTTGTTGTGAATTCGAGTACAGTCTTGTTGTGAATTCGAGTACAGTCTTGTTGTGAATTCGAGTACAGTCTTGTTGTGAATTCGAGTACAGTCTTGTTGTGAATTCGAGTACTAACTGGTCTTTTAGTATTACACCATAATACAGCACTGCAATTAAGCTTTATAAATACATCAGCTGTACATAGTCACGTAGTAGGAGCTGTCAGTACAGTGCAGTATTACACTGAAACTGTCTTGTTTCAGTGTAATACTGCCATTTACAGTTTACATTTACGTTAGAATCAGGAGGAGGTTGGCAGTGTGAGCAGCGAGGGAGTTGCAACAATGCCAGTGTTTACGTCCAGAGAAGTCTCATAGTAACCACGTAATTTTGTTATTACGAGAGCGCTGTGGTGGCCCAATGGTGGGAAGACTCAGTGATTAAACGGCATTTATGTCCGCAATGACGGAATATACGTGGTAAGCAGAACAGAAAATATAAAAGCCGTGTTGTGCTAATCGTGGTCTTGGCCGCGAGGGAAAGGGGGAGGGAAGGAGGGAGAGGGAGAGGGAAGGAGGGAGAGGGGGAGGGAATGAGGGAGGGGGAAGTGTGTTTTTTGCCATGAAGGTGTGAACAAGAAACATTGTGATGGTCAGGAGTGATGATGGAGTGAACGAACTGCCACATACCACATAAGAGGATGTGGGTTTCACGGTACGACTCCACAATGTGCTTAAATTCATTTACATGTACAATAATTTCCAGCGTGTTACGTCTCCAGTTTTGAAATTGAGTAACACAACTGTGCGAGTCCCGTCGTCCAAAAAAAAAAAAATCGTATAATTTGAAATTTTCAGTGGTTGTAGCTCATCCTCTTTTAATTTAATTATTTATTTCTGCCGGTCTGTAAAGAAAGTTTTTCTTATAACTTGTGTTCCCCCTTTTTCTTTCTCTCTATTTACAACTCTACTCTCCTTTTGTAGGCACTAAGAAGTCTATTTTGATCTATATATCAGTTGCATACAATACCTACTAACACTTCTTGATATAAATCCCAGTAATCTGTTTGCCTTATTACGTACGCTTAGGCATTGCTGTCTTGGTTTAAGGTTGCTGCTTACCATAACCCCCAAGTCCTTTTCGCATTCTGTACGGCTAAGTTCTACGTTATTAAGCTGATAGGTTCTAGGGTTATGAACATTCCCGAGCTTTAGAACTTTGCACTTAACTACATTGAATTGTATCTGCCACTTTTCTGACCACGAATTGAGTTTGTCTAAATCCTCCTGAAGTTTCGTGACATCTACGTCTGAATCGATTATCCTACCTATCTTCGTGTCCTCAGCGAATTTGCTCATATCACTATTAATTCCCTCGTCAATGTCATTGATGCATATTATGAACAAGAATGGGCCTAAAACTTATCCTTGTGGAACGCCACTTGTTACAGATCCCCATTCAGAGTTTACCCCATTTATGCATACTCTCTGCTTCCAATGCCATGGGCTGCCACTTTCTTTAACAGTCTTTGGTGCGGTACTCTATCAAAAGCATTAGTAAAATCCAAATAAACAATATCGAATTCTTTATCGTGATCAACAGCCTCAAAAGCTTTACTGAAGAAAGTAAATTAGTTAGGCAGAAATGGCCCCTTGTGAATCAATGCTGAGTATCATTTATCAAATTATGCTTATCAAGATGACTCCTTATGATAAATTAGACACATATGCAACACTTGGGTATCTTTATTGAGGAAACGTTTCGCCCCACAGTGGCTTCATCAGTCCATACAAAGGAGAATCGTGAAGAACAGGAGGTTCTCTGAACCATTCATCTACATGACTCCTTATAATATCAGTTATAATTGACTTGTACTTTGCCTACAAGTGAGGTCAGGCTTATTGGCTGGTAGTTTGACGGAAACGACTTGTCCCCTGCTTTAAAAATAGGAATTACATTGGCCATCTCCCACATCAGACACGACACCTGTTTGAAGAGATACATTAAAAATATTAGTCAATGATTCACAAAGTTCCATTTTGCACTCCTTAAGAATCCTAGTCCACTGGAAGACATACACGAAGACAAAAATGCAGGTAAAGCCATCTGCATTGCCTTGCACACCTCCCAATTGCACTGGGAGAGTTGCTTGATCCTATTGCTCATCTCCCAGTGACAGATACATGTGATACACTTCGCCAGTGTATCACTTGAACCTTTAACCATTTGCATGATCATTTAATGACACCTAAATCTCTCATTATTTTTTTTTTTCAATATTTTGTTAGTGTATATTCTCCATGTGACCTGGATTTTTCTTTCTCACATTTCCACTTCATGGTCTGTCCACATTAAAGTTCTTCATCACTCCAGTTATTCAATTTATCCAAGTCATCCTCTGGTGATAGTGACTTTTATTGTTTGTGCGCGTGTGTACGTGCCTGTGTACGTGCCTGTGCTCGCGAATGCGTGTCTGTGAACGCATGTATGTGCGCGCACGTGAGTGCGCAGTTTATAAAAATATTTGCGGTTAAAATCAACATAACCTGGATGAATGCTGCTCATGGAACCTTGATTTGTTCTCTCTCGATATGCTAATTTGTTAATAGACATGATAACTTGGCTCTAACTTGTCTACGAATTGTAACCAACGAGTAATAATGAAATTAACGAAAGGAAAGAATTAGTTTGTGCCGTTGTGGTGGACATCAAGACTCGTCAGTGACCTTCAACATCCTTGATGCTAGTGAAGGGTTCTTGATAGAGCCTCATTGCCTCCCAAGTACTTTATGGTCATTATAAGTTCGGCGTGTCCATCCGTGTACAATCTGAAAAAATAATGTAGATTATTATTATAGTTATAATTAACTTCCCGAAATATAATGTGAACTTAACAGTTTTGTGTGTCATTAAAGGTAACTTAGTATTGCGTGTCATTAAATGGTAACTTAGTATTGCGTGTCATTAAATTGTAACTTAGTATTGCGTGTCATTAAATTGTAACTTAGTATTGCGTGTCATTAAATTGTAACTTAGTATTGCGTGTCATTAAATGGTAACTTAGTATTGCGTGTCATTAAATGGTAACTTAGTATTGCGTGTCATTAAATGGTAACTTAGTATTGCGTGTCATTAAATGGTAACTTAGTATTGCGTGTCATTAAATGGTAACTTAGTATTGCGTGGCATTAAATGGTAACTTAGTATTGCGTGGCATTAAATGGTAACTTAGTATTGCGTGGCATTAAATGGTAACTTAGTATTGCGTGGCATTAAATGGTAACTTAGTATTGCGTGGCATTAAATGGTAACTTAGTATTGCGTGGCATTAAATGGTAACTTAGTATTGCGTGGCATTAAATGGTAACTTAGTATTGCGTGGCATTAAATGGTAACTTAGTATTGCGTGGCATTAAATGGTAACTTAGTATTGCGTGGCATTAAATGGTAACTTAGTATTGCGTGGCATTAAATGGTAACTTAGTATTGCGTGGCATTAAATGGTAACTTAGTATTGCGTGGCATTAAATGGTAACTTAGTATTGCGTGGCATTAAATGGTAACTTAGTATTGCGTGGCATTAAATGGTAACTTAGTATTGCGTGGCATTAAATGGTAACTTAGTATTGCGTGTCATTAAATGGTAACTTAGTATTGCGTGTCATTAAATGGTAACTTAGTATTGCGTGTCATTAAATGGTAACTTAGTATTGCGTGTCATTAAATGGTAACTTAGTATTGCGTGGCATTAAATGGTAACTTAGTATTGCGTGGCATTAAATGGTAACTTAGTATTGCGTGGCATTAAATGGTAACTTAGTATTGCGTGGCATTAAATGGTAACTTAGTATTGCGTGGCATTAAATGGTAACTTAGTATTGCGTGGCATTAAATGGTAACTTAGTATTGCGTGGCATTAAATGGTAACTTAGTATTGCGTGGCATTAAATGGTAACTTAGTATTGCGTGGCATTAAATGGTAACTTAGTATTGCGTGGCATTAAATGGTAACTTAGTATTGCGTGGCATTAAATGGTAACTTAGTATTGCGTGGCATTAAATGGTAACTTAGTATTGCGTGGCATTAAATGGTAACTTAGTATTGCGTGGCATTAAATGGTAACTTAGTATTGCGTGGCATTAAATGGTAACTTAGTATTGCGTGGCATTAAATGGTAACTTAGTATTGCGTGGCATTAAATGGTAACTTAGTATTGCGTGGCATTAAATGGTAACTTAGTATTGCGTGGCATTAAATGGTAACTTAGTATGGCATTAAATGGTAACTGAGCTTCATAATGGTAACTTAGTATTGCGTGTCATTAAATGGTAACTAGTATTGCGTGGCATTAAATGGTAACTTAGTATTGCGTGGCATTAAATGGTAACTTAGTATTGCGTGGCATTAAATGGTAACTTAGTATTGCGTGGCATTAAATGGTAACTTAGTATTGCGTGGCATTAAATGGTAACTTAGTATTGCGTGGCATTAAATGGTAACTTAGTATTGCGTGGCATTAAATGGTAACTTAGTATTGCGTGGCATTAAATGGTAACTTAGTATTGCGTGGCATTAAATGGTAACTTAGTATTGCGTGGCATTAAATGGTAACTTAGTATTGCGTGGCATTAAATGGTAACTTAGTTTTGTGCGCCTTTAAATGGTTCCTCACTGAGAGTTATAAACAGAGTATAAACATGTTGAAGATGGGGGAGGTAACAACAGCCAGTCCTGTGGTACTCTCTTAACACATCCCAGGGTGGTGTTCCGATGCTGCTGAAGAGGATCTTGAACAGAGGAACTGAAGAGGGGTGGGGAGGATTGAAAAGACGGGTGGGGAGGATTGAAAAGAGGGGCGGGGAGGTTTGAAAAGTGATTAACCCTACCATTCCCCAAGCGCTGTATAACCCCTACGGGTTTAGCGCTTCTCAGACATAATCTGAACGGGGGCCTTTTATGTCTATTGTAGCCACGGGGCTCCAATAGCAATGCAGAGCCATTGCCCCAACGGAAATGGCTCTAGTTCTACCTGTGTTTTTTTTTTTAGGGCACAGAAAAATTACATAACAGAAAAAAAAGTCTGAAATCAGACGCGCAAGGTTGAGGTTAGGAGACTTTGTGAGCTTAAACGGGAGGTCCTGAGGACTATTATGAAGTAAACAGTGGTAGTTATGTCGTTCGTCTGCCAACGCGGTTGATCTGCGTTACTACCTTCACTGCCAGACGCCGTCAACACAGCCACTTTCTAAACATCTGAAATTTTGTGTTGCGAGGGTTGCTAGGAGATGTTTGGTGGGAGGGGTTGCTTGGAGACGTTGGTGGGAGGGGTTGGTTTGGAGATGTTTGGTGGGAGGGGTTGGTTTGGAGATGTTTGGTGGGAGGGGTTGCTTGGAGACGTTTGGTGGGAGGGGTTGCTTGGAGACGTTGGTGGGAGGGGTTGCTTGGAGACGTTGGTGGGAGGGTTGCTTGGAGACGTTGGTGGGAGGGTTGCTTGGAGACGTTGGTGGGAGGGGTTGCTT
Source organism: Cherax destructor (assembly GCA_009830355.1). Taxonomy (NCBI): domain Eukaryota; kingdom Metazoa; phylum Arthropoda; class Malacostraca; order Decapoda; family Parastacidae; genus Cherax; species Cherax destructor. The sequence continues at coordinate 25,444 of WNWK01006265.1, read as the reverse complement.
GGAGACGTTGGTGGGAGGGGTTGCTTGGAGACGTTGGTGGGAGGGGTTGCTTGGAGACGTTGGTGGGAGGGGTTGCTTGGAGACGTTGGTGGGAGGGGTTGCTTGGAGACGTTGGTGGGAGGGGTTGCTTGCAAGCGTAACCCTAAGACTGCACAAGAAGTATCTCTGCCAGTAGATTTTTTTGAATGCCGGACATAACATTTAAGCCATGGATGGTAATTGTAACAAAACCTCCTTGGATCAAGAGCCTATCATTACAATAATGGCATCCCATTAGAGTTGAATCTATTAGGAAAGCGTAAAGTATGGAAGAATGCATTGTTATAAGAAAATTGGCTGTCAAAATTTTTTTTGCTGATGTGGGTGGGTGTTTGTGCTCAACTTAAAAAATATATTACATCATGGTCATAGATTTTAAATTTTGAGCGCAAAGCGTGCAAATATAATGAGAAAACTAAGCTACAGTGATATGATATAATGACGTGGTTGAAAAACGCTCGCATACGGGGAGGCTTCAAACTCATGGCAGGTGGATTTATGGAACTGACAGGATTCGAACCCAAGACTAAACAGGCCCTAATAACACGACTGCGGACACCTAGATGAACGGGAAGGAATCGAACTCTTGGCAAGCCACTCTTAAAACTAGCAGGCCGGTACTCTAACCACTGTATCATGGGTTTCAATCCTCTCCGCTTTCCGAGAAGTCACAATATCCTAGCTGGAACAATTCATACTAAGAAAAGGAACTGATGATGGTTCTTGGTGGACCGAAACGTTGTCTGAAGTTTCCCCTCTAAAGTTGTGGGTATTTGTGAAATGTAATAATTTCTGATTAAAAAGCAGACAAATGATAGAATGATTAAGAGCGAATGATTGTAATGGAGGATAATTTAGTGTATGATTATTGTTTGTAATGTTAGAATGTTACGGGGGGAAATTTTGCTGGAATATATATGAAAGGGGTGGTTGAGAAAGGGGCGGGGGTTAAAAAGAGGGGTAAGGTTTGAAAAAGAAGGGGGAGGTTGCATTTGAGAAAGGAAGTTAAAAATATTAAAGAAAAAATAAAGAAGGGAGATTAAACAGGGATTTAAAAAGAGGAGGCTATCAAAATCGTAAATGAATAACGAAACTAGCACACGCACGCTTACTAGTCGCTAGTTCGTTCGTTATATACTAAGTCACTTCAAAATATTCATTAAGAAACGTACTCAACGTCGTAGCTTTTATTTATACATAAAAAAACTCAATTTTTCCGTAACGTAGAGCCAACTTATATTATTTAATGGTAGATTGGATGTCACAATTTTCAAAAAAATTCGGGCTCCGGAATTTCCCCTGAACTATTAGCTTAATCCTACGGCGTATGAAGCAGCCTTTCCGGGAGTCCTTCGTAACCTTGTAAGATCCAGAGCTTACCTTTATCATACGGGATTAGGGGCGACTTCCTTGGAGTGCCGGTGCTCAGCCGGTTAAGGAGGTCATCCTTAAAGAGTGAAGGCTTACAGGATGAAGTGTCTTTAGTGGGTGATGTCTTACAGGGTGGACTGACATCCTCCAAGAGTGGATGCTTACAGGATGGCCTGACATCCTTCAAGAGTGGATGCTTACAGGATGGCCTGTGACATTCAATCATGCTGACAGGCTTAAGGAGGACATCGTTAATGGGGGATGGAGTCGGGATTATGGGGTATATCCTTAATGGGTTATGGTTAAAGGATTAAACAGGACATTTTTAATGGGTGATGGATACCGGATTAACCGAGACTCGTGTGAATAAGGAAAACCCATTTAAAGCATAAATGAGAGGACAAAATTTCTAATTGTCCTCCTTTGTTTTTTCAAGTTGAAAGACGAGGGCTGGAGTGTTGCCTACCAGGGAAACTGAACAATTAAACCATGGAATGGATGGAACCCGTGGCGAGTAAGTCGTAAAACTAGCCTGGAGTTTTTAGACAATCTCCATAGATTCAAAGACCATCTGTTCCGTGGTTTGTTTGCAGTCGTGTTATTTAAAAAAAAAACTGAGCAATTATCGTTAGTGAATTTACTAATGATCTGCGTTACCGAGATGAGGAATTACACATGTGCAACACCTGGGTGTATTTATCTGAAGTGTCGTCAAGCAATGGCTTTATCGAACCACTGGTTAGCGAAATGTCTTCAGATAGACACCCAGATGTTGCACATATGACCAGTTACCTGAAACTGAACATAACGACACCATAGAGACAGTCACGTGTGTGTGTGTGTGTGTGTGTGTGTGTGTGTGTGTGTGTGTGTGTGTGTGTGGCGCGTGTGCGTGCGCGCACTGAGTAAACCAAGTGCTAACCACCACAACACAGGTGACACACGGGGCCACAGCTGGACGTTTAAAATAAACTTGTCACAGGGATGTTAGGAACTATTTATTCAGCCTTATTATGGCCAGTGTGTGGAGCGACCTGAACAGTGTAGTAATATACATATAGTGGTATACATATAGTAGCTCTCGAAGCCAGGAGAGAGAGGCGTGTACAACACGGTGATAGCCACACACACAAATGCATCATGCCGGCAGGCGTGATGGAAGCCGGGTGCTCTGGGTAACCAACAGCTACGGTATGTAATGTGCCCAGCTATCAGCTCTATATAATAAACTCTTGTGTTTATGGAAATGGCTGCGGAGGAAACATACGATATGGCCGGCCACCAGCCTAACCCACTCCCAGTTTTGATAAAAGTAACTAGCATGATAGCAACCCACTTTATGAAGATTACCAACTTTTGTTTAGCAATATCTCGGCAGATTCACTGTCGCCGGCATTGATTAAAGAGAAAAACGGACTGTCCTTGTTCTGGTACGTTGTATTGTTATAAAAATGTCGGTTTGATTTTTATCGTCGCGAGGAACTCGCCTTGTGGTATGGTAGCCGGGGCGTTGACGAGTGTAAAGTAATATTACTAAGGCCTGAGTAATCCTATAGGAGTCGTAAACACGAAATGTGAGGATCTGAATATTCCGATCTCCTAGCGAGACCCTCTTCACTGTAAAGCTCATTACAATTCAAAGTTTCTGGTTATTATCACCAAAGATTTACTGAATGACTCTCGAAATCCTAACAACACGAATGTAACTCACAGATCGGAGTTTTTGGACTGGCTCGCCACGAGTTCGGGCCTCGATTCGATGAGGATAATGCTGTATCAGCTTGATACAGCTGTATCTTGAGAGAAATCTTGTCGCAAATGGAAGCTAGTTCTGAATATTGTATGTATCCAGACCTATCGGCATTATATATGTACGTAGTAAGATTTCCATGTTGTGGCGCTTGTGTAGTAGATTAGAGAGTATTCTTTGTATCCTGGTGTTCGCTAACAATATTTATATTCACAACTAACCTATAGATTGGAGATTAGACTAAACGATGTTTTCCCCGCTTGTAAACCATTATGAAATTGCGACTTAATACAAAATGAATCGTATATATATATGTATATAATATATATATAATATACATAATTATTATTTATATATGGATACCCCCTTAGTGTCACCATCAGACCAGACTCTCCATCATCCACAACTGGTATGCATAAAGTTGATTTTACTGGCTACTCCAGTCATCCCAGGGTATTAGTTAAGTTACGGTCCATTATCTGGTGATATGAGGGACGGCTACCAGCCATATGTCTGATGCAAAATATATAGAGCTCCTGGCTGACTATGGCGGAGAAGTGGTAGCTTGTTCACCTCGCGGCCTCCAGCCACTCTGGCTCTGTGAGGTTATCGTGGCTTGGCCTCGCGGCCTCCAGCCACTCTGGCTCTGTGAGGTTGTCGTGGCTTGGCCTCGCGGCCTCCAGCCACTCTGGCTCTGTGAGGTTGTCGTGGCTTGGCCTCGCGGCCTCCAGCTACGCTCCTGCTCAGACTCTTCAGTGGGAGTGCGGTGATGCTCTTGTAAGGCTCTTGACCCAGTGAATGAGAGCTGCCCTCAAGGTGCCTTGATGCAGGTGACAGGCTCTTGATCCAAGAAACTGAAGCTTATGTCCCGTTCTTTCGATGAAAATTATTCACCTACCTCAGAGATTTAAAATAATAATAGAAATGTAATGTAGGTAGACACTAATAAAATGGTATTTTATTACCTAATAGAGGAAGTAAACTATTATGGGTATGATTGTATTTGAAGCGTTTATTTTTATCTTTATTATCACTGCGTTTGTTGTATTTGTTTTCTATAGTAGTCTTGGGGCTGGTTTGAGTCTTGGGGGCTGGTTTGAGTCTTGGGGGCTGGTTTGAGTCTTGGGGCTGGTTTGAGTCTTGGGGGGTGGTTTGAGTCTTGGGGGCTGGTTTGAGTCTTGGGGCTGGTTTGAGTCTTGGGGCTGGTTTGAGTCTTGGGGCTGGTTTGAGTCTTGGGCTGGTTTGAGTCTTGGGGGCTGGTTTGAGTCTTGGGGGCTGGTTTGAGTCTTGGGGGCTGGTTTGAGTCTTGGGGGCTGGTTTGAGTCTTGGGGGCTGGTTTGAGTCTTGGGGGCTGGTTTGAGTCTTGGCTGGTTTGAGTCTTGGGGCTGGTTTGAGTCTTGGGCTGGTTTGGTCTGGGGCTGGTTTAGTCTTGGGCCAGCTGAATTTCAAATGAATCAGAATCTCAAATAATTTCTCAAATATATCTTCACTAACATTTAATGTACCAAATTTGACGGTAATACATTGTTTACCTTCCGGCAGCATGCCTTGAAGCTCTTAACGAGCTCTTGATACAGGACATCTGAGGCCTCCACCCCTTCCTTGGATCAAACCTCAATCCCTCAACGTGTTTCAGCGCCTCCCAACGAATATTTTTTAATTATTCAACACCGTGTGTTTGACCAGAGTCCCTCAAACCATGTGAAGGAAACTTCAAAACAATTGATTGATACGAGTTTGGAGCGTCACTGTGTAATAGAGATTGTGAGCATCTCTGGTTGTCACTGGTTGAGATAGACGAGATGCCAATCTATATGTGCCTCGCTGTGAGCTCCTGTGGGGGCATATTGGACTCCACTACACCTGTCTCCTCACTCATTCATACTGGTCTTCATAAAGCCATAATAGTCCGCTCCTTTAGTGAATCAACCTTATCAAACATTTATCCTTATCCTTCTTTATATAATATATATATATATATATATATATATATATCACGCGCACACACGATGTCACGACCCAATTAGACTGATTTCACGTACCCTGTTTCATTTTCTCTGTATTTAATTTATCTATTCATTTATCATTACATATGTAATGGAGGTAGTTTAATGAATTGGTATGTTATACAATAGCGTATTATTTACATGCATTGGTAATTAATTAAGGCATGTATGAACAGTGTCAGCACATTGTAGGTAAGACTGGCAGCATCTTACGAACGTATGAGATTTGCTGTTATTAGACAATATTTTGTAAAGATAGTATTACCTTTGGATACGTTGCCTTTAATGTGAGAGTTGTAATACTTGTACAGTGAAAGAGCCAAGAATGGAATTGATTGACTCCTGGCGATTCTGTAATATCTACCATACATGGAGTTGCAAGGGCCGTCGCCCCCCACGGCCAGCTCCTAGACCAGGCCTCCTCAAAGCAAGACTTTAAATTAGTAGTATTACTTTCTATTTACTTTCCATACTAAAATTAAGAAATATTATGTCCTAAAAATCTATATTAAATACATTTTAAACTGGTACCTACATTACTCAAACGTAAAAATCGGTACATTTTTCACATTTAGAATGACGATGGGTTTAACAAACCTACAATTTACATACCAAATATGAAATAAAATTCCTCGTATTGTATACAATGCTATTAATAGTATTGTTTACTATTATTGCAATAGTTTTTTACCATATCCCTCTACTAAAGCAGGTATGATAGTTTTTTAACGACTATGACGTAGTCACCAGTTTCTTTAAGATATTTGTAAAATGAGTATAATTTACAGTCAATTTTTCGCTCAATTTAATGCTTTATCATGAAAGTTATAAAGCAATATTTAGAGAAACTTTATACAATATTTTTTTTTACTTTATTTGTCAATAAATCCAGAAAACAAGAATTACCTTAAAAATAAGTTGACTTCTAAAAAAAAATGTTTTAGGGGTAAATGCTTTTCGCTGATTAAAAAATAACTTTCTTTACAGAGTCTTCACGCCCTCGAGGGCAGCTTCTTCACGCCCTTATGGGCATACTCCTCACGCCTTCGTGGGTATCCTCATGAGGGCATCTGCCTCTCCATGTTCAGGGGATCTTGATGTCCAATGGCGTTTGAGCTCTTTAAGGTAAGTGATGCTCTCGTGTTTGTACTCCACTTCCCCTCCACCAAAATCAAGGTCCTCTGTGGAAATTCGGGCAACACGCCTTTTTTTTTGGGGGGGAGGGGAGAATGTGTGAGATCAGGGAGGTGTATTCACCTTGCTGGTCAGTCATGGTGAGTGTGAAGCAGGTATTATCTTTTTTTTAGGCAAAAATGATGGTAATAATGAAAAGGGGAAGGATTATGGCAGAAACTAGAGCAACTTGCTGAAGTGAGACGGTAGGAAGTGCAGAATAAATCCGGCGAGAGCACAGGCGTCACAGGCAGTTATAGAGAACACTGTCAACATCCGTGACTCAAGATTATTCCGTCTATTACCAACATATAACAGAAACAATATGCTGAAACTTAGAGTAACAAAAAAAGGGGTTGGGGGCAAAGAAACGTTAAGCAAGAAGGAATAAGTTGCCTAATTATTAAGAGTTAGTGACGTAGAACAAGAACTCTGCGTATATCTGCGTCAAGCATTAGGAATAATAGGAGAGGAGTAAATAATTAATCTGAATGTCACAGGAATTAATTTGGAAGCCTGAGTAGATCTATAACTCATTATAACATGGATAACCATTTTTAAGGAGTATCTTGCAATGTGAACAGACTGATATTGTAGTACTCAGGCTATGGCTTGGTTACAAGTAGTTCTGGCATTGTGGCAGACATGCAGATGATGATTAGATGAATTTAAAAGAGCGTTATGGTCATTTTCTTTAACATTGAGGAATGTAGATTGTATAATCTATATGTGTCAAGATATTTTATAAATTAAAGTAAGATATACGTATTAAGCAAATATCCTAAATATGATTCAAACAGATAAATTGTAGATATGTATATCCAGATATACTCTTGTTAATCCCTTTTGGGGACCTAGTTGCTAGGACTTGTTTATCCATATTTTCTTGCACTACCGTCCGTAGGATGAATATGGGGAGCACAATAAATTAGCAGCTACAGGTTAGCCATGGGGAGCACAATACTCTAGCTGATAAATCTAAATAAGACAAATAGTGATTCAATATAGGTGTAACACCCTCGTTCCTAAGACTATTTCTACTTCATCTGTTAATTGTTGATGCTACTTCATCTGTTAATTGTTGATGCTACTTCATCTGTTTATTGTTGATGCTACTTCATCTGTTTATTGTTGATGCTACTTCATCTGTTAATTGTTGATGCTACTTCATCTGTTAATTGTTGCTTCTACTTCATCTGTTAATTGTTGCTGCTACTTCATCTGTTAATTGTTGCTGCTACTTCATCTGTTAATTGTTGCTGCTACTTCATCTGTTAATTGTTGCTGCTACTTCATCTGTTAATTGTTGCTGCTACTTCATCTGTTAATTGTTGCTGCTACTTCATCTGTTAATTGTATATACTTACTACTGTTGTTCCATGGTACGTTGTACGCATTTCTAGAGTGACATTAATTTCTGCGTCTGGTCTCTCTTTTTCAAGGGTGTGAAAGCTCCGGGTAGCCAGCGGATGCTTAGCCAGTCATGGGTCATTAATGTGACAAAACACGTGTCAGGAAACCTTTGTCCTGTTTCCTGACTAAAGCTTCACCAACTCTCAAAGTTCCTTCTGCCTCTCTGGCAGTGGTGTTCACGCCTGCCTCCCACCCTCCATCCCTCGGCGCCGTAATTAAAATGCAATCTATGACCTTCACTTCCGACATCAATCTCAATCTGTACCTCTAAAGAGGACCACTTCATGGTTTTTCACTCGTCAACGCCCGGCCCTGCTACTGTATGATCCATACGAGGCTAGTGATTTTTTATATAATGATAATTTTGAATTTACCCATAGAAAGTCTTCCATTGCATTCGTGTTTACTAACGTTCTACCTAACCCATAGCAATTGGCCACTCGTTTCTTATCGTTTCTTATCGAGTAGTACAGTCTTTATCTCCACATAACATGGGAACGATTGACGACATAATCGCTTATTGTGAAGTCTCTGCCCCAAGGAATCCGGGGCTCCCCAACCACTAAGAACGTGGCCAGTTTCCAGAGCACTTCCTAGTTCATTACTGCGCCCGGCTGCTCTTCTGCGAGGCGCTTTAAATCACTGTTGTCAACATAGTCACTTTCACTATCATCCATTTCTTGTTATTTTAACCTAATGTAAGTATTAATTACTGGTATGTTACTTTATTTGTGCCTATAATTATTTTCGTTACTTTTACCGTGAGTGTTTTTAAATTTCTGTGTACGTATTTTTTTTTTATTGCCGAAAGTACTGCGTGATCTCCGGGTCAAAGCGCTCTTCAAATACTCAGTATTATACCAGAGCCTTGCACACTTGAGTCTCTTGTTTCGGTCTCTTGTATGATGATGGTGGTGGTGTTAAGGACCACTACGTCCAAGCTGTAAAAAGCCCTACCTTCCTGCTCTTATATTTCGCTTTTGTTATGGAATGCTCTATAATCCAAGTCTTCCCCTCTGTCGTTTTTCTTCCCATGCTTTCATCATCGCTTCAGATAGACTTAAGAATATTTTTTGACGGTGTTCAGTCCCAGTACTGATGATGGTGGGTACACTGATGCCACTGTTGGTGCAAGAGTCATTAAGTCTTCTCGTAGCCTTTTGACCACCAGACAAGAATATTTTAAGCCGTAAAATGGGCATCAAAGTACCCTCTCAGCATGTACAGTATGCGCTTGAGAGACTTGCTTCTCTGTGTATATATATACGAGTATCCTGCGATGCATGATATGCTGCGGTTGTTTTGCATTTCCCCGTGGCTATTGGTGCAGCCAGCTACTATTTCTCTCTGTTATCAACGGGAGATCAATGACGGCTTTGGTAATGCAGCGTTACCGAGGTAGCGAGCGTCTAGTAAACATGTGGGAACAAGAATCTCTCGTGTTTACATCCTGTCTGTCTTCGTGCTATTAAACAACCCAGCAGAAAAACGTTAAAGCACATTTTTCATTGTTTTAATATTTCACATATTTTCAAAAATTATATAGGCATTTTCTAACATCGTTTTTTTAGCTAAACTATATGGATGGGTCACTGAACGGGCGTGAAGCGCTGAGCCTCGTAGGTAACCGATTCCTTTGGAAGGCAACGGGCAGTTTAATCTACGTTAGAAAACTAACAACTGTAACAAATAACCACAGGGAATTGAAAGGGGAGCTATTCAACAATACAGAGCATCTCGTTAAATCGCCCGGGATTAAACGCAAGCGGCGAATGCAGAGCGTAGGGCGGATGTTGCAATATTAGTCAATGACTTAATTTATAGACGTGCATTGAGAGCAATATTGTTAAGAGGAAAGAGAATAGTTATCGCTAGAGTTGAATTACAAATTGTTAGGCGAAACTATAACAACTTTGTCGAGGATATTTCCATACCTCTACAATAACATGATTATTTAACAAGTAAATGTTAAATATTTAATAAAATTACATTAATAAATATTGAATAAATAATTAATATTAATACTAAGGGTCGCCTAAGAGTCGCTACCCCCTTTCAAAGGAAGATAGCTAAATTAAGTTAGGTGGTATTTTAGGTAACTTAGGTAACTGCATATTTACGAAAATGTTATCAATGTTAGATTACGGAGCTCAGACCCAAACTGAAAATTTGGCATTTAAAAGTTTACTTTTTGAGAGAATCTTCGATATGCTTTAGTAATGTAAATGATTATTTGTATGTAATAATAGTAGTAATAAATAACAAAAAAGGCACAATACTGTGACTGGAACACTCTTCGCACTAATCTTGTTCATACCTCTCCTCCCTCTACAGATTCTCCTGGTGTCTACTCTATTTCTTGTTCCTCCTGTCCTCTTCAGTACTTCGGAGAAACTGGCCGATCTCTTTCTGACAGACTCAAGGAGCACAAAATTAGTGTTAGGGCGACACTAATAATGCTCTTTTCTGTCATGTCAGAGATCACAGTCATCCTATTGATTGGTCTTCTGCTAAAACTATCTACCCTACGTCTAACTTTCATAGTCGCCGCCTGGTTGAATCCTTCCTTATACACAACTTTCCCTGTATGAATCTTAGCCCTGGCTTTGTCTCTGTTGATGCTTTCCTCTCCCATTACATTGTTAAATGCTCCAAACTTCAGAACACCCGTGACTTAACCTGATTCCTTCCCCTTTCATCTCTTTCCCTTCTCCTTTTTCTCCTATGGGTTTTCTTTTCTTTTCCCTTAATTTTGTCCTTTATTTTATTCGCCTTTTCCTCTGTGTTCTTGTCCTACCCATGCGGGTCGCCAGCGTCATTGCAGTGCTCCTTTCCTAGACTATGACTGACTCCACTACTACTTCTACTACCACTTCTACTACTACCTCCATTATTACCACACATTTGTGCCCTCCCCTGTCTGCCTGCCTATATATACCCCTTCCCCTTGTTCTGTGTGTTAGTGTGACTTTGTAAATGGTCCAAGTCGGGCCGAAACGTCGTCGTAAGCTCCTCTCTTTTTATATGTCCGGGTTGTGTGTGTATAGTAGTAATAATAATGTTAGGTATGGCATCAGTAACCTATACTAGTAGACAGCTGTGTGTGTGGAGCAGTGTGTGTGTGTTGAGCAGTGTGTGTGTGTGTGGAGCAGTGTGTGTGTGTGTGTGTGGAGCAGTGTGTGTGTGTGGAGCAGTGTGTGTGTGTGGAGCAGTGTGTGTGTGTGGAGCAGTGTGTGTGTGTGAAGCAGTGTGTGTGTGTGGAGCAGTGTGTGTGTGTGTGTGTGTGGAGCAGTGTGTGTGTGTGTGTGTGGAGCAGTGGTGTGTGTGTGTGTGTGTGTGTGTGGAGCAGTGTGTGTGTGTGGAGCAGTGTGTGTGTGTGTGTGTAGCAGTGTGTGTGTGTGTGTGTGTGTGTGTGTGGGAGCAGTGTGTGTGTGTGTGTGTGTGGGGAGCAGTGTGTGTGTGGGGAGCAGTGTGTGTGTGTGGGGAGCAGTGTGTGTGTGTGTGTGGGGAGCAGTGTGTGTGTGTGGGGAGCAGTGTGTGGTGTGTGTGTGTGGGGGAGCAGTGTGTGTGTGTGTGTGGGGTGTGTGTGTGGAGCAGTGTGTGTGTGTGTGTGTGTGTGGGAGCAGTGTGTGGAGCAGTGTGTGTGTGTGTGTGGAGCAGTGTGTGTGTGTGTGTGTGAGCAGTGTGTGTGTGTGTGGCAGTGTGTGTGTGTGTGGGCAGTGTGTGTGTGGAGCAGTGTGTGTGTGTGTGTGTGGGAGCAGTGTGTGTGTGGGGTGTGTGTGTGGGAGCAGTGTGTGTGTGTGTGTGTGCAGTGTGTGTGTGTGGGAGCAGTGTGTGTGTGTGTGTGAGCAGTGTGTGTGTGGGCAGTGTGTGTGTGTGTGTGCAGTGTGTGTGTGTGTGTGTGTGTGTGTGTGTGAGCAGTGTGTGTGTGTGTGAGCAGTGTGTGTGTGTGGTGTGGAGCAGTGTGGACAGTGTGTGTGTGAGCAGTGTGTGTGGAGCAGTGTGTGTGTGGTGCAGTGTGTGTGTGGAGCAGTTGTGTGTGTGGAGCAGTGTGTGTGTGTGGAGCAGTGTGTGTGTGTGGAGCAGTGTGTGTGTGTGGAGCAGTGTGTGTGTGTGGAGCAGTGTGTGTGTGTGGAGCAGTGTGTGTGTGTGGAGCAGTGTGTGTGTGGAGCAGTGTGTGTGTGGAGCAGTGTGTGTGTGGAGCAGTGTGTGTGTTAGTTAGTTACCATTTTGTCCTAGGCACATGTCGATTAGACACTAGGCCTGATGTATGTATGTGTGTGTAACGAAACACTTCGAAATGTTTCGGCCCCGCCGGGAATTGAACCCGGGCCCTCCGTGCGTGAAGCAAGAGCGCTAGACACCATGCCATCGGGGTGTGTGTAGCAGTGTGTGTGTGGAGCAGTGTGTGTGTGGAGCAGTGTGTGTGTGGAGCAGTGTGTGTGTGTGTGTGGAGCAGGTGTGTGTGTGTGTGTGTGGAGCAGTGTGTGTGTGTGTGTGTGAGCAGTGTGTGTGTGTGTGTGTGTGTGTGTGTGTGTGTGGAGCAGTGTGTGTGTGTGTGTGTGTGTGTGTGGAGCAGTGTGTGTGTAGCTGTGTGTGTGTGTGGAGCAGCGCATCATTGTGGACATGATTTTTATAAATTAGCATTAATTAATTAGATTCAGACACACTAAGATCTGTTATCATACAAATGATAATATAATAATTACATATTAAGACATCATTTATAATCTTAATTACATAAAATGAAAAATAATTTCGATATTTATGATCATGGTTTTCATTTTTTTAATCTTAATTTATAATTCTCTTTAACTCTCTCTCACTCCTGCTCTTCCCTCACACCTGCTCTTCCATCACACCTGCTCTTCCATCACACCTGCTCTTCCCTCACACCTGCTCTTCCATCACACCTGCTCTTCCATCACACCTGACTTTTCCCAGTACATAAACTGTTTCTTGGACTAAAAAAAAAAACACCAGGTGGGTGAAACGTATCCTTTGTTTTAATAGTCGCAGACGTTTCTTTCTCGTAAGGAATAAATATATATATATATATTATATAATGTCGTGCCGAATAGGTAAAACTTGCTATTTTAGCTTAAATAGCAACTCTCTTCTTGCCGAATAAGACAAGCGAAAATTTGTGTATGCAATAATTTAGCAAAAATCATTCTGAACCTAAAAAAAATTATATTTCATTGTTTGTTTATTAAATTATTGTGAACTTATCTAAAATACATTTAGTTGGGTTAGGCTAAATTAAATTGCGCTTGTTTTAATAAGGTTATGTAAGTTTTCTAAGGTTCTTTTGGTACAAAATTATTAATTTTACATTAACATAAATGAAAAATATATATATTTTTAAACGTATAAGAGAAAATTTTAGAAAGGACTTAATTTTAAGAGTTCTTGCTAACTGACCAGTTTTACCTATTCGGCACATGTATAAAGAGTGTGTGTGTGTGGGGGGGGGGGTAGGTAGGTAGGTAGGTAGATGTGTAGTCAAGATTGCAATAGACTGATATGTCAAGAATAATTTCAATCGATTCACATAACTGCCATAATATCTAGAAATACGGTAGATGGGATTAGATATAAAGCATGGTGGAAATAACCAAACAAGCGTTCAACCACATGGGTCTTGAACAGCATGAAAATTATAGAAGTCAAGCTATGAATTTACATGTATTGTGGAGACAAAACAACTGAAGACCGTCAGACATATTCTTGACCCAAGACAAATGAACACGGAGCATATTACAAAAACATTGCTTGAAGTGTCCTGTCTTTCAAACATTGTTTTGAAGAATTAGACACATGTGCAACATCTGGGTATCTTTACATGTAGACGTTTCGCCATCCAGTGGTTTTATCAATACACGGACATGAAAGCTATATACAGCAAATAGTGGAAGACCAGGTAATCAGTCCCTCAGCCTAGAATCAGGTGATAAGAACCGTAGTCTTGAAGAATATGAAGCACAGACAGAAAGATTGGTGCACATACTAGACTAAGAGGACGTGCAACAGACGAAGGTATTGTCACTGGGGACTGATTACCTTATCTTTTACTGTCATGTATTTTATGGATAAAGCTGCTGGATAGCGAAACGTCTACAAGTTACCCAGGTGTTGCACGTGTCTAATTCATCTTTGTGATAAATGGTTTTGAAAACCGACAAATTGAAGAATTGAGAAGGACTGATTACCTCAAACTCCTCCTCTCCTTGTACCTTCCTGCTTTGTATTGGACTGATGAAGCCACTGTGTGGCGAAACGTTTCTTCAATAAAGATTACCATATGTTGCATAAGTGTCAATTCCTCATCATCTTTGTGTTGATTACCACTGATATACAAATATTGTTTTGATTTAGCCAACTGTTTCCTCAAACTCGGCTGTATGATTTCTAAGTAAGCTCACTTAGGAAACCCTGACACCTTCCTAGTATTCACAAATCAAGGGTGAGCAAAGCACGAGTTTGGAAGACCCCAATCTAAATATTTTGTGGAAAACGCTAGGCTGTATAACGTTGACAGTTCTTATGGACTTCAGATACGTGAGTTATAGCAACTTCATCAAACTTGGTGATTAATAGTCAAGTTTGTGTGAGAGAGAGACGTACGCCATTGTCAAGACGTTGGAGACTCGCTTTACCCATCGGGGAAAGCCCATCCAGAAGCTCCTGGTGGGCGAAACGTATCCTCACTAAATGTCTTGATAATGAAGACGTGTCCATGCATAAAGAGTGAGTTTCCCTAAAGATATGTGCTTAAATGCACCAAAGCTCTCTAACTCTTCACGATCTGTCCTGCCTGTCTGCTCAACCCCCCTTTCCATCCTGCATGTTCTGGCCTGTTTTATCCTGCCTACTCTACCTTGCTCTACATCTTCTGGTATTCTGTCTTTTCATCGCCTAGTTACAGCTCAACACTGGTCCAGGAGGGACCGAAACGTTTTCATAAGTTTCCATCCTTATTTGAGGGTTATTTGTTAGTTCCAGCCGCTGTACTGGACTTTTATTCAACAATGTTTTCACTGCCATTTTCACATCTAAAGAGAAATGCAAAAACCGTATCGAAGAAAATTTGTACAACCGAGTGCAGCATGGATTAAAAAAAATGAGAATCGACGCGAAAGAATTGGGATAGATAGAGGGAGGGAGGGTGGGCAGGCGTCCAGCGGAGATGAAATTGCATGATACACCTGATGAATGATGCTGATGATTTTAACAACAACGGGAGCAATAACAATAATAAGGGGTAAGTGGCTGAGAACTAAAAAGGAGAAGCAGCTCAACCCTATAGATAATAAAAAGATGCAAGCCCAGCCGCTGTGGATAAGAGGAGGGAGAGCGTGTGGAGCACAATGCAGCCAGTACCAGACCTTGCCAGAAGAGAATCAGAGGTAACCACAACAGCAGCATACACACCGGCACCAGCAACAGCAATACCAGAAGCAGTAATAGCAGCAGCAAATGCAGAAGCAGCAGTAACAGAAGCAACACCAGCAATAACAAAAGCCAGCACCAGTAGTGACAGCGGAAGCAGCCCCAACACTAGAAGCAATCGCGGCACCACCAACACCAGAAGCAGCAATAGCAGCAACAGCAACAACAGCAGCAGAACTAACAGCGTGGTCGCCATAACTCGCACGGCTCCCGTCATTACTGTCAGGCTCACAGTAGTAGCGGCCATTGTTTTGGAAGGCCTAAACACCAGGTGGCCATCTGTACCGCCACACGCCCTCCGCCAGCCAGGCTTTGCTGCTTATTTACTGGTCTGGGAATAATTTGTGGCCTCGCCGGCCAATACGGTCTCTGGAGGCAACGACTGAGGACCTGCTGGGCGCTGCTCATGCATGGCAATAGCCTGCAGCCGAGGGTAGATGCAAACTTAACACTGACGCAGGATTCTTCGGCTCGTGATTGGTTATTGTTATGGTGTGGACCCGCCTGTGTTATTGCAGGGTTTAGTCATTGTTTCCACAGATGTTTCTGTACACCAATCGCATTTTTTCCCTCGTATGTGATTCACCTAATATTTCATAGACCCATCTACGGACAAGTCTATTATCAAATCTCATTACGATTCTGACCAGATATAAACATGTAAATAGTCCATTACCACTGTAACCTGTCCAGCTATCCAAACTTTGTGGTCCAGTGCCTGGACCCATTATGTACATCTGTAATCTTTTGACTACCGCCCACAGGATGGGTATGGGGTGCATAATAGACATTAAACTAACTTAACTCTGATTCTCTGGTACCGATTCTTAGCATGTCTGATATGGCGTTCTAATCCATCCGGTTCTGTCGTATGCTTTTAGGGAACATGTGCTGAGTCTGACTCCATTCACTATTTGGCGTTTAAACACTTCACTTGACTCTGTAGTACTCTGAAGTGCTTATGTATTATATGTTCTAGTAGTACAGTACACTGCTGTAATAAACTACATCTAACAACGGCAGGGAAAAAAAAAGGAGCTCGATGTACCCGAGTATGTTGTGGTAAAGTGCCCGCTGTTCGACCCCTACCACAGCAACGCCTCTGTCAAGTAACAGTTCCTGATAATTATAAGACCAGGTCATATCGGTCGTGGACTGGGCCGCGGGGGTGTTGACCCCCCGGAACACCCTCCAGGTATACTCCAGGTCATACCGGGAGGTCAAAACTCTTTTGACCTGACGATAGCGCACTTTACACCACTTAATTAATCTTTGCTTAACACTTTCTAATTCAGGGAAATTATGTAATGGGGGAAAATACTATAAAAACCTAAAGAATACAATTATTACATTAATATTGGAAGTATGGGAATACAGAACTACTTTTAAAGTGCCACTTACACAGTGCCACTATGATCTATTAAACTAAGAGAAACAGGATGCAATGTAACTCAAGGAATGTAACTTAAAATTAGAAAGAACTGTTAGTACATGATTTTCGAGGTTCCCTTTAATGCTCTAAGAGAACTGCAGTCTCTTCTTTCCTCTGTCCACAGAGGTCAAATTTCAATCTCTGTTACCGGCTCCAATCTCTCCCATGATGAAGGGACATGGAATTCTTGTGTTACCCGTTTTATATTGCATCTTGGGTGGATGGGGAGGGTTGGAGCTATAATCATTACAGGATAGCTGATGATCCTGTTAGTCTCTCTCTCTCACTCACTCTCACTCACTCACTCACTCACTCACTCACTCACTCACTCACTCACTCACTCACTCACTCACTCACTCACTCACTCACTCACTCACCACTCACCACCACTCACTCACTCACTCACTCACCACTCACCACTCACTCACCACCACCACTCACATCACTCACTCACTCACTCACTCACTCACTCACTCACTCACTCACTCACTCACTCACTCACTCACTATATACACATATATATACACACACTATATATGCACTCATATAAAATTAACGTAAGATAGCACTACAAAACGAAAAAGGTGAAAAAATTGAAATGCACTTGTTAGGTGCGGGGACGCGTTCAACAATGCCTGAACTGTCACCGCCAGACCACCACTTGCGTTCCTGTATTGAAATTGCTTGAAGAACAGTGAATAAAAAAAAACTACTACAGCTTCAGCGCTCAGTTCATTTGTAGCACAAAGTATTTCGCTGTATCACAGCTGCTACTGTTTGGGCTATCTTATTAAGGGAATGTTCAATGAAAACCGAAATGGAAAAATGCGTTGGTCGTAAGAGAATCGTTTAGTCCCGCTAGGCAGGTGTGCAGGTGGAGTGGGCTCCCACAAGGTGTTGTCGTCTTGTTGATCTAGACTCTGTTGCAACCCATGGCTGGTCTGACGCTGTGAATACATGGCAGCCTTGCCAGTGGTAGGTAGCACTGGGGCTATACTAGTGTTCGGTGCTCCATGGCTGGTCTGACGCTGTGAACACATGGTAGCCTTGTCAGTGGTAGGTAGCACTGGGGCTATACTAGTGTTCGGTGCTCCATGGCTGGTCTGACGATGTGAATACATGGTAGCCTTGTCAGTGGTAGGTAGCACTGGGGCTATACTCGTGCTGGGTTGATACTAATTCCTTCCAAGCTTAAAAACTACCAAAATATCTACCAATATCACTTCAAGTTTCTACCAGTAACTGGCAACTTCTACCAGTCACCCTAGCTATTTCTACCAGTCATATTAACAAGCTCAATCATTCTACTAATCAGTTACAAGTTATGCTATTAATTTCCCGCAAAGCCTTTAGCGAGGTCTAGTCAATTGAATGCGCTGTGCACGAACACGCAGTGCAATGCAAGGTGCCCAAACGCGCCACGTCTGAACCAACAGAGGAAGCTCTATACTGTGATAAGGTTACATTTATATAGAGCGAAACGTTGTCACAGTAAAGGGTTCAACAACACCCATGTCTTCATTACCTGTCCTCAGGTGGGTTTGTCTTGGTGTTAATATAATGTGTATTTCTACAAGTACATGATACAATGTATATAGACCATAGCTGACATACATGATATACTAAATAGAAAGGCCCTTGTTATGCAGAGCATTTCGGGAAAATTAGTTTTTTTCCCCAGGATGCGACCCACACCAGTCGGCTAACACCCAGGTACCTATTTGCTGCTAGGTGAACAGGAACAGCAGGTGTCTTAAGGAAACTCGCCCAAATGTTTTCACCCGTAACGGGGATCGAACCACGGACCTCAGTGTGTGAACTGAGTGCGCTACCAACCGAGCTACGAGACACCTCCGGTGTAGGAAGCTTCTCAGAATTAACAGCTGCTGCCTGATTAGTAACCTAACGTGTCCCTCCGTCTTCCCCAAATGTTGGGGAGAGCAAATGTTGGGGAGAGCAAATGTTGGGGAGACAAATGTTGGGGAGGACAAATGTTGGGGAGGACAAATGTTGGGGAGGACAAATGTTGGGGAGGACAAATGTTGGGGAGGACAAATGTTGGGGAGGACAAATGTTGGGGAGGACAAATGTTGGGGAGGACAAATGTTGGGGAGGACAAATGTTGGGGAGGACAAATGTTGGGGAGGACAAATGTTGGGGAGGACAAATGTTGGGGAGGACAAATGTTGGGGAGGACAAATGTTGGGAGGACAAATGTTGGGGAGGACAAATGTTGGGAGGACAAATGTTGGGAGGACAAATGTTGGGGAGGACAAATGTTGGAGGACAAATGTTGGGGAGGACAAATGTTGGGGAGGACAAATGTTGGGGAGGACAAATGTTGGGGAGAGCAAATCACAAAAATACTCAGAAGAGGAAATTGATGGTTTCGGTCCATTCTAGACCATTATGAGGCAACCACTTTGCGACTTGACGCTGGTTCAGGAGGGACCGAAACCTCGATATAACGATGTTTCGGTATATGCGAATTGTTTCAGCCATGGTATTCTGACTTTTACTCCTGGCGATGGTATGTGAAGCAGGCCATCAGAGAGAGTGGTGCATACTCAAGGCGAGAGTTAGTGTAGTTAACCAGCCTCTGATGTCTAGCAAGTAACACGTACCCATAAACTTTTTGTTCACTGTTGTAATATTAAGTACACGGTTCCTACAAGGGGAGGGGGGGGCGTTAGGGGGGGATATACTTTGATGATGGGTTCTTGATTTAAAAAAATCGATTCTCCAATTCTCGGATCATACGTTACCTTAGGAGTTACTCGTGAATGTAACAAGGCGTGGATCAAATTCCACATCAAACATCTCTGAATATTTATCTTTGACTGCTAGGTGTCCATACGCTCTGTTGCTACCGTCCACAGGATGGATATGGAGTGCACAATAAACTAGCCACTACCGTCCACAGGATGGATATGGAGTGCACAATAAACTAGCCACTACCGTCCACAGGATGGATATGGAGTGCACAATAAACTAGCCACTACCGTCCACAGGATGGATATGGAGTGCACAATAAACTAGCCACTACCGTCCACAGGGTGGATATGGAGTGCACAATAAACTAGTCACTACCGTCCACAGGATGGATATGGAGTGCACAATAACAGCCATACCGTCCACAGGATGGATATGGAGTGCACAATAAACTAGCCACTACCGTCCACAGGATGGATATGGAGTGCACAATAAACTAGCCAATACCGTCCACAGGATGGATATGGAGTGCACAATAAACTAGCCAATACCGTCCACAGGATGGATATGGAGTGCACAATAAACTAGCCAATAAACTAACTCAGTGAAGACGTGTCTTGTGTGCTCTCTGTGAATCTGACCAAGATGTCCTCTCTTGAGCTACTCTACCAGCAGCTGAAGGAAGAACTGAGGGTAGCTAAGCTTGAGATACAGCGACTGACTGAGGAAAACAAGAGGATTCGTAGTAATCCTCCTGTTGAGAATCCTCAAGCCAAGAAAGGAACCTGGACAGTGGCCGGAATGCATGGGACAAAGTTAAAGATCAAGAGGATGGATGGAGAGGTAGAATTAACGAAGAACCAGAAACCTGTTGTGGAAACATCGAACCGATTCTCCGTGTTACCCGATGAATGTGAGTCGACTACAGGGAACATCACGAACAACACCAAGGTAGGTAAGAACATTGTTCTTGTTGGGGATAGTCAAATTAGGTATATGGATAGGGCCTTCTGCTTGAAAGAGAGAAGTAGGAGACAGAGGGTTTGCTTTCCTGGGGCTGGGATGGAGGATATTGTTAGCCGTCTGGACGACATCATGAGAGGTAATGGGAGCAATCCTATTATCTGTCTCAGTGCTGGAGGCAACGATGTTGGCAGACGTAGGAGTGAGGACCTGACTAGCAGGTATAGGTCAGCAATAGACATAATTAGGAAGAAGGGTGGGAACCCTGTCATATGTGGTATTTTGCCAAGGAGAGGAGTTGGAGATGAATGGCTGTCCAGGGCAATTGGTGTCAATTGCTGGCTGGACAAACACTGTAAGGACAATGCAGTACCATTCATTTGCAACTGGGACCACTTCTATGGCCGAAATGACATGTATGCCAGGGATGGGGTTCACTTATCCAGGGCAGGTGTGGATTTTCTTGCTAGCTCAGTTGAGGGTGTTGTTAGGACTTTAAACTAGGATTAGTTAGAGGTATGGGTTTAGAAATGGAAAATACTGAATGTCGAAATATAGATCTAGGCTTTGATATAAAAATCTTAACAATAACAAGGACAGTAATAGGTATAGTGGTAAAACAGAATGGAGCAGGAAGGGTAAAGAGAAAGGAGGGTCTTTAAAAGTGTATTATACAAATAGTCGTAGTGCTAGGAATAAGATGGACGATTTGAGATTAGTTGCAAGTGCAGGTAACATTGATGTATTTGCCATAACTGAGACGTGGTTCAATACGAAAATAGGACATGCCTGCTGTATGTCATATACAGGGTTTTAAATTGTTCCAAGTAGACAGATGTTTCGGGAAGGGGGTGGAGTGGCACTGTATGTCCGAGATCGCTTGAACTGTTGCATAAAAAGGGAATAAAGTCTGGAATAACACATACAGAGTCTGTCTGGATAGAATTTTCAGAGGGGCATGAAAAATTGATTTTAGGTGTGATATACCGTCCCCCAAACTTAGATAGGGACCAAGGGAGACTACTATGGGAGGAAATTGTTAAGGCCACAATGCACGATAACGTAGTTATTCTGGGTGACTTCAACTTTAGTCAAATTGATTGGAATTTTTTGACTGGGAATTTAGAATCTAACGACTTCTTAGAAGTAGTTCAAGATTGTTTTTTGAAGCAGTTTGTGACAGAACCTACAAGGGAAATAACCTGCTTGACTTAGTTCTGGCAAACAAGGAAACCCTTGTTAATAATTTAGAAATTACAGAGGAACTCGGCGCAAGCGACCACAAATCAATTACCTTTGGCATTGAATGGAAGTTTCATAGTACGAATAACTCAGTAACGGTCCCAGATTTTCGCTTAGCAGATTACAATGGACTTAGAGAACACTTATCATCTGTGGACTGGGGTAATGAAGAGAGCTATCAATATGACAGTTTTCTGAACACTATACATGCTGCCCAAATAACATTTATCCCATATAAAGAAATTAGATCGAATAGAAATGACCCAAAATGGATGAATAATAGGCTCAAATATCTTTTAGGGCAGAAGAAAGGAATTTATAGGCGTATCAAAAGAGGTGAGGGTCATCTTATGAGTCAGTATATTGACATTAAGAGGGACGTTAAAAAGGGGATAAGAAAAGCTAAACGGGACTACGAAATTAAAGTTGCTAGGGATTCGAAAACTAACCCAAAAAGTTTTTTCCAGGTGTATAGAACAAAAGTTAGAGATAAGATAGGTCCCCTTAAAAATAATTATGGGTATCTTACTGACAAAGAGAATGAAATGTGCTCTATTTTTAATAATTATTTTCTCTCGGTTTTCACTCAGGAAGACACTAATAATATCCCAAGAATTAGGTATTTTAGTGGGCCTGAAGAAGATAAATTATGTAGTATCACAGTCCGAGCTGGGTAATCCTAGTAGAAGAGTATACCAGTTAGTAATTCCACAGTCACTAGTGAAAGTAGCCTTGCAGCTAGTTCACGATGTACCAGATGTTGCACATCTTGGTATGGACCGTTCGATTAAACAAGCAAGATTGAAGTACTTTTGGCCTCGTATGGCAACTGATATTACGAGTATGTTAAGAAGTGTAGTGTTTGTATGAAACACAAGGGTAATATCAACGGTACTAATCCAATCCAGATCTTTCCTACTACTAGTGAGCCATGGGAAAGAGTTGCACTAGATCTGTTGACCAACTTCCAATGTTCCCTCAGTGGCAATAAACATCTGTGTGTGATGGTCGATCACTTTACCAGTTAGTTCCTATCCCAGATAAGACTGCCGAAATAGTAGCAAAAGTATTTAAGGAACGTATAATCTGTAGACATACCACTCCTAAGTCCTCATAAAAGATAATGGAGGTGAATTTTGTAATGAGATCCTAGAAAACTTGTGTACACTATACAAGATTACAAAATCAACCATTGTTCCGCACCATCCTGCCAGTAATGGGTTAGCAGAAAGAACGAATAAGAAAGTCCTTGACGTCTTAAGAGCTACCATCAATCCCAATAGTGTAACCTGGGATGAAGTCATTCCTGATGTTCAATGTGCCATAAATTCTGCCTTTAACGCTTCAATAGGTGATACCCCTCATTATGCACTGTACGGTGTCGATAAGCGTTTGCCTTATGAGCTGTTATATTCCAATCCGAAACCGACTTACAATCCAGATGATTTCGTAGCAGTTCGTACCAGTCAAGCTCAGTGTTTTCAGACGAATCCGTGAAACACTTCATAAGTCAACAGCAGAATTTACTAGAGTAACTATACTAAAGCCAAACCGTCTAAAGTTCAAGTAGGGTCCAGAGTCATGTTGTTTAACTTTAACAAAATTTCAGCAATGACAAAACTCGATCAAAAGTTCGTTGGTCCTTATAGAGTAGTCGAACATATTAATGGCAACAAGTATAAAGTTAGAGAAATTAGCACGGGTCAGTTTAAAGAATCGCATTTAGATCATATGAAGTTAGTATGCGATGATGATGATGACGAAGTCCCTAATAATCAGACAAGTGAGACAGAATCTGATAATTCTCCTGTTGCTGTTCCCTCTACCTCTAATGATCAGTCAGATCAACCTGAATGTCGTTATTCCCTACGTACACGCCAAGTGTTGAAAAGTCCTCAAGTATCATTTGTAGATATCAGTGTAGATCCTCCTCAATCAGAAGTTGAGTTACCTATTGTAACAGAGTTTGATCCACCCAGAGATGATAATTATACAGCCTATATCAATCTCATCCTAGCAGAGTTGGGGTTAAATGTAATTAATCTGTATAGATAAATATGTAGTAAGAGTTTAACTGTGTGTTATAATATCTACTTAGTATTACTCAAATTTTTTTTTGTGTTCACGTTCTCTCTGAGTTCTGAGAATTAACAGTATAGATTTGAGTGCACCAGATCTACCTTGTCTGTTAATCACTACCTTCTTGTAAATATATTTCCTCAGAATTCGTAGATCACATGAAGACAGTTCGATCGAACAAAATTTTTTTTTTTATCTCTTTTATCATGATATTCTTGAATGAGCTCATTTAATTAATTCCCAAGTATCAAGATGCATCATATAGTAATGTAGATTATTCCGTCACGATAATATCCATGTGAAGTATAATGTTAACTGTTGTGTACTTTGACATTGTATAGAATCAGATGAGAGTTGTTGCCTGTTGTCCTTAGTTTGTATAGTTGTATGTCGAGACGCCATACGTAGCATGCCCGAGCTGTACGGTTCGTACTTCTAACGGCTGCACCACGGCTGTTCACGTGATTTCCAACCTCTGCCCATGTGATCTGGCATTAGCCAATGATAGGCCTGCCTTTTGAATGCCTCAGCGCCGGGCGGCCTAGTAGCCTCGGTTACCATCCAGACTCAGTGCAGGACAGACGGACACAGGCATAGGCTCTCAACTACCATATATCCAACGCCTCATTAAACGCTACCAAAAACCAAGCTCATCGTCTGTTAATATTACCAAATCTATGAAAAGAACCCCACATCACATGGACATAAATTCGTTAGAAAACATTCAGCGTAGAATGACGAAATTAATACATAGCATTAGAAATCTTCCTTACGAAGAAAGATTGAAGACCCTTAAATTACATTCACTTGTAAGACGTAGAATGAGGGGAGACATGATCGAGGTATACAAGTGGAAAATGGGTATTAACAAAGGGGATATAAATAAGGTCTTGAGAGTATCTCTCCAAGAGAGAACCCGCAATAATGGATTCAAGTTAGATAAGTTTAGATTTAGAAAGGATATAGGAAAGTATTGGTTTGGAAATAAGGTAGTTGATGAGTGGAACAGTCTGCCTAGTAGGGTTATTGAAGCAAGGACCTTGGGTAGTTTTAAATTTAGGTTGGATAAATTCATGAGTGAAAGGGGTTGGATTTGAGTGGGAATTGCACATGAGTAAATAAAATTATCAAAGCTTATTTCTTTGGGGAGCATTGAAAATTAGGTTGAACAAATATTCTGTTAGTGGGATGGAATGTGAAGGACCTGCCTAGAATGGGCCAACAGGCCTGCTGCAGTGTTCCTCCTTTCTTATGTTCTTATATCTCCGCCAACTTGCTAAGTCTCTCCCCGTCCTCATCCATCCACTCATTCCTCCCTCATTATCTAAATCAATTTTCCCATCTTTCTTCCCTCTTCTATATTATTTTTTCAGCGACTTGACATTATGTATAACGACTTCGTTCGGTCAAGATATTTTCTTTCAATGCTGTTTTTTTCCACCTCCAGATCATCATTTGCTCTTTAAGATTTTCCTTCCTCAAAGTCCTCTCTAACACCTTAGTTCCTCCACCTATTTGCTGGTCAAGGCAAATACGATATCAAATTTTGTTCCCAGTATAAAAGTGTTGATCCAGTTCTGAGAATACAACTTTAGTGTATATTCTTAGGTAAACCCTTGATGTGTGTAGAATTTCCTCTTTAACCTCTTGTTTTCCCTCTAAAGAATTTCTACTTTCGTTTCACACCAGTTGCTTTGTAAACTTTTCATCAAAGCCTCTAGATCTCACTGTTCGCCAGTTCCCTCTGTTCTCTTTCTCTTGTATTCAGATAATCTTTTCTCCTCAGGACCCTCCTTCTAAATTTGAAGCCCT